>ML102302.1:162849-206328 GCA_003697995.1 Taxidea taxus jeffersonii | reverse complement strand
AAAAAAAAAAAAAAAGCATATTGCTCAGATGGCCTTCATAGTTGCCCACAGCCTAATTTCACTTCCCCATGCTTTTCAGTTCTGTGATACATGTAACCCTGCAGGCAGCCTGCATTTCTCTTCACTCCACAAGCACACATTCCTAGCACTGCTCTGTGAGTTTGTGCACCTCCCAATTATCTTACTTTCCCCCTTATCCTCAGTGAAGTTCTTCTACTTGTCATTCATTCAATATACAGATTAATTACTCTCTTCTCTAGAAAGCATGTCCTTATTACTTTATAGGAATAATTGTTTCTTCTCAATTCTTTCACAGAATTTTGTATAAACTAACCATATTATATTATATTAATTATATTATATTATGCTATGTTATATTATGGTATATATTATATTATATTATATATTGGTAGTCACACTCTCCATGTTAGAACTTAAAATCTTTAGTGAACAAGGATAATGCTTATTCATTTTTATATCTTCAGAATCTGTCCCAACATTTAGATTCATGTGATGTTGAGTGAAAGAGTGAACGGTGCCAAGAATTAATAAATCAAGTCCCAGAAGGTGGAACAATAAATATGATATTTTAGGAAGATAAATATTAGATGTATAAATATTAAAAGTGAACACCCTTTGAATGCAAACTGAGGAATGGGGGAGTTCATAATATCGGGAAAAGTACCCCTATGTCCATATTTTTATTCAATTGGGCATCTATTTTCAAGTAAAACACCATTTGGTAGCAGTTCATTCTTTTTAATGGAATTTAGAATAAGCCTTCCATAGCAAGAGTAGAGAATACCATCACAAAGAGGCTAAACATAGCTGAGGACAGAACATAGAACTGCAGCATGATTCTGCCATTTCTTGTTAAAAGCAGAAGAGGCTGCTACTGTTTTTATACTGTACAGGAAAAAGTAGAAAGTTTTAACAGTAGAATGATAAAATTGTCATAAAATACAATCATTTTTCAAGTGCATAGACAAGACTAAAGATTTTCTACAATTTTTTTCTGAAAGCTACAATCCCAAAGTAGGCTTTTGAGCATTATGGCATTACAGAGTAGAATATTAAAAAAGAGAGCAGAAACTTACAAAAAGAAAAATCACAAAGGGATCAGGAGATGGAAACTGCTTTAGATATATTAATAAAGACTTATTAATGTGTCCTTCATCAGAAGTACCAGAAGTTTCTAATAAAACAATCTATTACAGTATATCTTGGTGAATTTACAAGTCTCTACAAAAGTTTTTTTTTAAATTTTTTTGTTTTGTTCTGTTTTGTTTTTGTTTTTGTTTGCATGTATGTGAATTAAAATATCTTCACAATTTGGTGCCATTTAGGTGAGTCTGTATGCTCTGAAATTCTTGTTTCTCTACCTTGGTGCATCAGCACACCCAAATCCTGTCAATTCCAATTAAATCATTAAATTATGATGTATAAAAACACATACCTGATTATTGGTGAGACAGAGATTAAATTTTTTCTTCTCAGAGATAAAAAATTCAGGTTCTGTTCTTCACAGAGAAAGTTATCTTGAAACAGATTTTCTTAAGACAGCCACCATCTTGGTTCTAGGGATGGGCCTAACAAGCTTTTGGGCCTGGAGGCTGCCTGTTCTTTCTGTCCCTTCTTGTAATTCATTGTCTTATAGGTGTAGAAACATTTGCAAAAGTGTTCTAGGGCCTTCTGGAATACATAGGACTAATATCATGATGTGAGATTAGGGAAATCTGTTTAAGCACACCCAAAGGACCTTTACCAAGTTCCACCGATGGGAAAGGATTTAAGAGCCTGGTGTTTGTGCAGAAGTGACCAAAGTCCTATCACGAGTGGTTGAAATAGCTGTGATGGTTAAAAATAATGTTTTTTTGTAATGAAAAAATATAACTTTTAAATAAATAAAATTCTCTGTAGAACCATATAGTACTTTCATGCAGAAAAACTAGAAAATCATATTATCAGAGGTTTGCTTGGTGAGTATGGAGCAGAGAGAAAGAACATATGACAATATTTAATGGCACTGGGCTCTAGAAAGTGCGGCATCTGCCACATGTTCCCATGGCTCATGGGAAGTATCATCCCCACTCTGGTCCAGGCTTGGATGAGCCCAAGCACACATCATTTTTTTTTTTTTTATTGTTTTATTGCATTGCTGATTGCAATGCACTAGTGAATATATGTCAGTGCAGTAATTCTTAAACTCTTGGGTTTTTGGACCCCATTATAATTACTATGGACCCCAGAGAGGTTTTGTTTCATATGGGTTTTATCTATCAATATTTACTGTAATAGAAATTAAATGAGGAAGTCTCTTATATTTACTTATTAAAAATAAATGATAAGCCCATTAGATATTAACATAAATAGCATTTTTTAATAAAAATAACTTTCATAAAAGGCACTGTTTTATATATATATTTTAAAAAATTTTATTTATTTTTGCATGTGTGAAAGAGAGAGACAGAGAGAGTAGGAGGGAGGGGCAGAGGAAGAAGCATGCTCTCTGTTGAGCAGGAAGCCTCATGCAGGAATTGATCCCAGGACCCTGATCCTAGAACCCTGGCATCATGACCTGAGCTGAAGGCAGATGCTTATCCTACTGAGTCACCCAAGTGCCCAGTTTTATATGTTTTCAAATCTCTTCCATATTTGGCTGACAAGAAGACAGAGTTCTCATACACTGTTTACATTCAGTCTGTTGTAATATTTTGTTCTGCTTGAAGTATTTGAAGAAAATCTGGCCTCCTGTAGATATGTAGTTGAAAAAGGAGTATTTTAAAAGCCTTTTCAGATAGCTGTGGATATTTGATCCAATGCAAAATTTGACAAGTGGTAGTCTCTGAAAGGTTAAGTTATAAAATGTATTTTGAAACTATCAATAAACTTATATCCTGTTACATTGAAATCCACTGGTCTTTCCTGCACTAGAGACAGTCTTCTACCCATGTTAAGATCTTTTTATTATCATATATTGGTAATTTGGAAATACTGGTTCATTAGATTATGCTTTCCTTCCTAGAGTTGACTTAGGAGACTACAGTCCTTCTATCAATGTATTAATATTTAAGCTATTGCACCTGGGTGGCTCAAATGGTTAAGTGTCTGCCTTCAGCTCAGGTCATGATTTCTGGGTCCAGGGACTGAGCCCCATATCAGACTTTCTGCTCAGTGGGGAGCCTGCTTCTCCCTCTCCCTCTGCCTTTTCCCCTGCTTGTGCTCTGTCTCTCTTTTTCTCTCTCTCTAAAATAAATAAATCATATCTTTAAAAAAAAATTTGAACCAGCCTGTATTAAAATACTCAATTAAAAAACTAAAATATGGGGGCGCCTGGGTGGCTCAGTGGGTTAAAGCCTCTGCCTTCGGCCAGGGTCATGATCCCAGCATCCTGGGATGGAGCCCTGCATCAGGCTCTCTGCTCAGTGGGGAGCCTGTTTTCTTTTCTCTCTCTGCCTGCCTCTCTGCCTACTTGTGATCTGTCTGTCAAATAAATAAATAAAATCTTAAAAAAAAACCCTAAAATATGTGTTAAATAAGAAGAAATATATTTTAATATTTGCAATAAAGAATTAAAATCTAGAATGTAAGAATTATGCCAAAAAATTTTAAACACACACATGCACACAATTCCAATCTGGAGATAGGAGTATATTCCTAGAAACTGGAAAGAAGTAATTTAATTTAGAATAATTAAAAAGACTAAGTTTTTTTTTATCAATAGAGATTGTGTTTTATTTGTTATTAGATATGTAATGGAGATTAGAAGAATGCTTGGCATGTGATAGATGCTCAATAAATATTTCTTGAATGTCTAACTGACTTGAATACAAAGATGCTTGTGACTGTTTTGAGGTTTATATAGTGGGTGACAGATGACTGGGTCTTTTTGGGTCTTTTTTTTTTTTTTAACTATTCCTTAGCAGAGACCAAAAAAAAAAATCTCTTAGATAAGAATTTGACCTTAAGCCATTCTTATCATCTTCACAGATAGACGTATTCTAACTTCGTGGTGTATCAGTTGCTTTGTTCTTCAACCTTGGCAGGGAAGTGATAAGAAATTTTGCAGTCAATAACTTAAAATGGTAGTACTTTCTAGCTTCACTGCTATTTGATTTGTGCTCTGTTTACTGCCTGTGACGTGAAAAATATGATTTAGTTGGTGCTGACTGTTGTGATAGTTAAGCCGCACCCTGCACTGTGTCTTCAGATTTTATTTGCAGTGAACCAGGCAGGCAGCAATAGGTATTGATCCGTTCTAAGTGGAACAAGTGAAGTGACCTATTGCAAAGAGTTCTTATTAGGAATTTTGTACTTTTTAAGTGCTTGAGTACTGACAGCACAAAATATAATTCTGAAGACTTGTGGCTTCATACCATTATTTTTCCTAAATTGTGTTTTGCATGACCATTTTGCCATGTGAGGATGTCAATTCACACAATGAAATTTTATTTCTGTCTCTCAGACATCGTGCCAAAGTACTGATGCCAAGAGGCATCTATATGGAAAAGTTAATATCTAACACTGAGTGTTATGGGTTGAATTGTGGGCCCTCCACATTCATATGTTGAAATCCTACTCCCAGTATCTCAGAATATTACCTTATTTGAAAATAGGATCTTTACAGACGTAAGGAAGTTAAAATGAGGTCATCTGGGGTTCCTACAGAAAGTGGACAATTTGGAGAGAGACTTGTAAAAGAGAGAATTAAAGTGAAGTTGAAGGCAGAGATTGGGTGATGCTTCTACACCAAAGACTGATAATAAAACCACCGGAAGTTTGGTGAGAGGCAGGGAACAGATTTATTCCTCACAGCCCCCAGAAGAAGTCAACCGTACTGACTCTTTGATCTAGACTTTGAGGCTCCAAAACTGAGATAAAAAATTTCTACTGTTCCAAGTTACCCAATGCATGGTATTGTGTTATAACAGTCCTATCAAACTAATACATTAAGAAACTTAATTATTTTTTTAAAAATATTTTATTTATTTATTTGACAGAGAGAGACACAGTGAGAAAGGGAAACCAAGCAGGGGGAGTGGGAGAGGGAGAAGCAGGCTTCCCGCAGAACAGGGAGCCCAATGTGGGGGGCCTGATCCCAATCACCACCCGAGCCGAAGGCAGACGCTTAACAACAGCCATTCAGGCACCTTGAAACTTAATCATTTTTTATTATTGAATTAAATTACTTTTTTTTCCCAGCTTCTAAGGCTGCATTCCCATTTAGTGGATGGGAAGCTCATCTAGGGCTAAAATGATTTCTTTCGTTGAAAGTTTGTGAATGTTCAGTGTCTTCGACATGAGCATTGGCATGATGAAATTAGTATTTTGGAGGTTATGGAAAATGAGACTACTGGTATTTGCAAAGTTTATTGAGGTTTATGGATAAAACCAGCAGATAAAATATGCATTATAGATATTATATTCAGCCTGAAACATACTGAGAGTCAGCTGGGATTGTGCCCAGGGGGAAGCTGACTAATTGTAATACCTTTCTGATTAGGGCATAGTATAGATACCTAAAATAATTGATTCTCTACTTGGCCAGTTGATTATGTTCTACCATCATTTTCCCTAAGATAGGTGACTCACATGGGATATAGTCAATATATCGAATGGTGGCTTACAACTCTCATGTTCTGTGTTGGGATCTCCACGGAAAGAAATCACAGTTTAAAATCATCTCAGCATTATGTCATTGTGTCAGGCAGAATAACGGTCCTCCAAATACGTCCATGCCCTAATCCCCAGAACATGGGAATATGTTACCTTACGTGGCAAAAAGGACTTTGCAGATGTGATTAAAACTCTGAACCTTTAGAGGTGCATGGCTGGCTCTGTTGATGGAGCATGTGACTCTGGATCTTGGTGTTTTGAGTCCAAGCTCCATGCTGGGTGTAGCGATAACTTGAAAATAAAATCTTAAAAAAAAAAAAAAAAAAAAGGTATGAACCTTGAGATGTGAAGATAATCTCGTATTAGTCATGTGAGTCCAATTATTGTGTATTGTGTATTGTGTATTGTGTATTGTATTATTGTGTGAGTCCTTATTATTGGACTGAGTTCAGAGTCAGAGGGAGTTCAGAGTTAGAGGGAGATGTGAGGAAGGAAGAAAGATCAGACAGACACAATATTGCTGGTTGTTTCCTTTGAAGCTGGAGGAAGGAGCCGTGAGCCAAGAAATGAGGGCACCCTTCAGTAGCTCAAAGAGTCTCTCCCCTGGAGACTTCAGTAAGGAATATCGCTCTGCCAACAACATTTTAGCCCAGTGAGATCTATATTAGACCTCTAACCTACAGAACTCCAAAATGGTAAGTTTGTGTTGGTTTAAACTTTTAAAATTTGGGGTAATTGATTTCAAGAGCAACAGGAAATTAATACAATCAATAAATTGCCAACAAGTATTTTTTGATTCTCTAATTCTGCAAGGTGCTTTAAAATTAGATATAACAGATTATAAACAGTAATAATTATAACAATTTATTGTGAAACTGAATGAGAGATGACACTCAATATTTTTAAACCCCTTTTATACCCATAGCAATCTTTTTTTTTACTTTGATAAGCGTTATTTATTTTACATTTTGTCATCTCATAGTTTCATGACATTAGCCACCAGAATATACAAAATTAGGTTCTTCATTTCATACAGAGAGGAAAATAATGAGCTCCATTAAAAGTTCACCTTGACCAAAGAGACAACCTCTGATGGAAAAACCACATGCAGGAGAACCTGATATACCAATATTTATACATATCTCATCTGAAAGAACACAGAAAAAAAAACAAATTCAAGATTTGCAGCACTACCTATAGTAAAGAGTAATTCTACCAGCTTTATAAGCAGTCACATTTCAATGTTCAAAGGAAGCACGTGAGTGAATACAATTGGGGACAGACTAATATTCCAGCAAGCTCTAGAACAGTCAGTAATGACCTAAGATTCTAGAAGGGAGTGATATGTGCAAAAGAAATGTGGATGCAGGAGTCCTCTCAGTCTCTGAGCAGTCCCAACACAGCTGCCCCCTTCCACAGCCCTGCGGTTTTTATTGCTTTCTCCCTTCGTTCACTTGTTTTAAGGTTTGTGGCAACTGATTAAGGCTCCAAGACAAATGGCTCTGGTTTCTGGGCCAGGAGATTCTCCCTGATAGTATGTGTGGGCAGGAAGTGTATGGCACAATCCTGGGCGTCAGGTAAAAAGAGAGGACCCAGGTATGTGGAGAGCCTTTTGCCTCAGTCTGGCTCGTGTTCACCTCAGGAGTCTTCACTTCTCACTCCAGGACCAGCAAGCCCCAATCCAAGCCACTCCAATAGTCCTGAGATGGTGATGCAGGACTGCAGAAGTCATACTACCTTGGATCCTATCTCTCCAGATAAACTGTATTTGTTCTTAGATTCATAAAATGTTGGCATAGCTTGATCAGAGCACTCCCAAGCAACACCATGTTTCTAGTGGCCTTGGACACACTGCTTCTAATTAGGTTATAGTCCATGGAACCTGGGGGCAAAAATGGAGGTCTACTGGAAACCTTAGCCAACACAATCTCAGCCATGTACTGGCTTCCAAAGGCAGACACAATGAAATTTTCAGGTAGTGTGTCCAACCCTCATGGGCTATCCCAGCATTTAACCTCAACCTCTGAGTCAGGTTCCCATGGAGATGGAGGATCAGGCAACTTTCTACATCAAGGCCTTGGCTCAGCTAGGGAAAATGAGCTGGGAGGAGGATTGCAGTCCGTGAACAGGGGCAAGTGGGTGTCTTTGCTGTGTGAAGGGCTCCAACAGGACAACTCCATGGTGTGACTGATTGGACCCAGCCACTTACCACTCTCTGAGTGGATACAGGCCGGTGGGTGGATGCCTTCCATCGAGCTGGCACCAGTTAGAGATGCAGGCAAACCTGGTCCTGCTGGCCAAGGGGATATAACCTAGGCCTTGCAGGAAGTATTTGAAGGCCTCAGTCAGCTTCCATGGCTGTGTGACCTGGGGAAGCCCCTTGGAATCTGCCACCTAGAAAGGTTGTGGTGGTTGGATCTGGTTTGGAGTTGCATTTCACCACCCCATCCTCAACTGGCACCAACCATCAACATCACCAGGCAGAATGTGTTGGCATTGGGCACTGCTCCAGGCAGGTTAATGTCCAGGTCTCTGTAGTTGTTGTACGTGTTCCAGAAGAGCTGTGGGGTGGTATGGCTCACTACGTTCCAATCTGCTGCCAGTAACTCTGAACCTGCTCTGTGTTGCTCACGAGCTCCTCCTGGAGGAAGAGGTGGGATAGCAGTTAAAGTGCGAGTCAACTGCAATTGGACTACTGGGTATTTACCCCAAGGATATAGATGTAGTGAAAAGAAGGGCCATCTGTACCCTAATGCTCATAGCAGTAATGGCCACAGTCACCAAACTGTGGAAAGAACCAAGATGCCCTTCAATGGATGAATGGATAAAGAAGATATGGTCCATATATACAATGGAGTATTATGCCTCCATCAGAAAGGATGAATACCCAACTTTTGTATCAACATGGGTGGGCCTGGAAGACATTATGCTGAGTGAAATAGGTGAAGCAGAGAAAGTCAATTATCATATGGTTCCACTTATTTGTGGAGCATAAGGAATAACATGGAGGACATTGGGAAATGGAGAGAAGTGAGTTGGGGGAAATTGGAGGGAGAGATAAATTATGAGAGACTGTGGACTCTGAGAAACAAACTGAGGGTTTTGGAGGGGAGAGGGATGGGGGGTTGGGTGAGCCTGGTGGTGGATATCATGAAGGGCATGTATTACATGGGGCACTGGGTGTGGTACATAAACAATGAATACTGGAGCACTGAAAAGAAATAAAATAAAATAAAATGGAAAAATAAAAAGTGCAGGTCGGGCCAGAGAGCTTGGTGGCTATGCAATCAATCTAGTCCTTGCTGTTAGGATCAGGGTTCATCAGCACCAGCCCCTCCACCAGGCTGGGGAAGATGAATACAAACTTGGCCAGCACATAGGCTCTGGATCCCACTTGGAACCCAATCGTGTACTTGAACCCAAAATGCTGTGCCTAGGGAGCATGGCAGTCAGCTGCTCCATGGAAGGGAATGGTACCCCTGAGGAAACAGTGAGCCCCCACCTGCTGACCAGGGTCATCCATGTGGCACACCACCGAGTGCTGGGTGATCTCCTGCATGTCCTCAAAGTTGAAGAAGGTGTTGGGTCATAGCTTGTGATTGAGGCCCACGTCCTGGGTAGTGAGGATGGTAGGGTGGTTTCCCTTGGGGGAGACCCAGATCACCACGAGCAGGAGTGGTAAGGCTTCCTAATATCATGTTTCCCATCCCAAAACTCCACCAGAAGGCACTCTGCCTCTACCAGGAAGGGCAAAGGAAGGCCTGAGTCACCAGGTTCCACAGGGAGGGGCAGTGTGAGGGGGAGGCAATGGCTCTGTGTTCCTAGCAGTCTTTCAGCAAAAAGATATAAGTGATTTTTCCGAGATCACAGAGTATTAGTCTAGTTTTGTCAAAACTCTTAACTCCTTTGCTCTGCTGCCTCTCAGAACAGCTAATACCGAAGAGCTAATACCTTACATGAGTCACTACCAAAGAGCTAATACCCTACATGTGTCACTAACTTGTGTCACATGTTTGTATTTAATAGAAGTAATATTCCAAAGAAAACTTGGATGTCTCAAGAGTAAACAAGTAATATTTCATGTATTATTTTTATTATATGTAAGTATAACTATATTTGTCATGTGATTAATTAAAATGAGAAATAAAACTTATACAATATCTTCAGAGTATGTCTGACTATCTGGGGAGGCAGGGTCAAAGGGAGTTTGAAGAATATAGTTTTTGTTAATGATTTTGTTTTTAATTGGCTGCATCCTCTTGGACAAAGCAAGAAATGGTCCCTAAGTTTTCTACCCATGGAGCATAAAACTCTTTTATAGGCACCTCTTACTTCATGGAGTTTAACCACAATATTTTCTTGGCCTTTTCTTTGGGAGGGTCATGCATATGTCAGCTGGGGACCTCTTCTGCATCTCAGGGATAAAAGTTTACCTTATGTGTCCCAATAGCATGATTTACAAAGTCCAAAATTCTTCCTAAGATTAATGCAAGTTCCCAGGGGACTTACATGTTCAGTCTTCTCTGCCTCTTGGGCTTCTGATTCTGTATATGCTGAACCACACGGATCAACATTAGCCTCTTAAAATTTTACAACGTGAACACACTCTATTTTTCTAAAGACTTTAGTGGTAGAAAGCAGTGTGGTTTGTATAACAAACAACTTCAAATGGAACTAAAGACATCCTTATTTTAAAATCTCTTTCCCCTCATTGTTGACTTCCAAAAAATGTGTTTCATTGTGTTAAAATAGACATCACACAAAAGTTACCATTTTAGCTGTTTTTAAGTTCAGTAGCACTAAGTAGATTCATAATCCTGTGTAACTATCACCACCATCCATCATCCAGAACTTAAATTTACTCAGACTCAAACTTTGTACCCCTTAAACAGTAAAATTAACTCCTCTTTTTCCTCTTTCTTCAGTCCCTGGCAACCACTATTCCACTTTATGGATCTGACTATTCTAGGTACCTCAGATAAGAGAAAGTCTATAGTATTTGTCCTTTGGTATCTGGTTTGTTTCATTTAGCATAATGTCATAATGCCATTTAGCATATGTAACATGTCAGAATTTTAGTCCTTTTTAAGTCTGAATAACTTTCTCTTGTGCCCATATGCCATATCTTGTTTATCCATTGGTGGATATTTGGGTTTGGGCTGCTATAACAGAGTATCAAAGACTGAATGCCTCATAAACAACAGAAAGGTATTTCTTGCAGATCTGTAGGCTGGGAAGTCCGAGATGAGGGTGTCAGGAGATTCAGCATCTGGTGAGGGTCATTTCCTGATCCATAAACCGCTTACTTCTTGCTGTATCCTCACTGGTGGGATGAGCTCCTGGGATCTCTATCATAAGAGCATTAAATCCATTCATGAGGGTTCTACCCTCATAACCACATCGATTTTCACAGGCTCTACCTCCAAATAAGACTTCAGTGTATGAATTTGGGGATGCACATTCTGTCTATAGCAGCACTTAAGAAGTATCTCTCTCTGAGATCATCTCTGTCTTTTCTTCCTAATGCTATGATCTTTCATCTTGCTCCGCCCTCTTTCCAACAATAAAGGCATTTTCTCTCTTTATCTTAAGGCAGTTTGGCCTTCTCTGAAGCCTTTGTAACACCCTTGCTTTTCTTGGATCAAAATTGTTATTGTATGGGTTGGTTAAACTATTTTTCCAAATGATTATAGTTCCCATAATAAGATGAATTCCTAGACCAGCTACTAAACTAAACCACTTTTCTTTTCCCTCTTTATAGGAGTTCATAGCTTGTCTGCTCTGAAGGTCTGAATTAAAAGTGGGAATGCCAACTCAGTATGTTTTCCTTTGTAGTTTATTATTCTGTGTGGACTAATGAAATAGAGAAATATTTTCTAATTACTCTGACTGGTGTTTTTAATATAATGAACTATTTTTTTTAAATAATATGAAATATTATATAATTTTTTAGCCAGAAAGAGTAATTGAAAAACTTTATCCTCTAGTATATATAGATAGCATGGTTATTTTAACCCAGGTCACAGAATGCATATTTCACTAAATATCTATACTGAGATAAGAACAATCTTTGGAGGATGCAAAAAATAAATTTGGCAGAGGCAAAACTGGAAAGAACTACTGCTATTGATAATAATTAAAAAAAATTAATCAGGTTTTCACGTTACATACATTGACCTCCTGAAAAATTTGTTTTCCCTGAGCAGTGTAACATTTTTCACAAGCCTAAATGTTAGAAAAGATAGTGTTCTATCACTGGACTTAAATATCCAGTCTAATTTTAAACAATGGTATTCTTTTTGTTGTAAAACAGCAGAAAGTATGTGTATCTACACCGATGTTTATTATCTGAAAGGGTTGTTGACTCATGTAATGGAAGAATCTGGGAATAGATCTTACTTTAAGCAGTGATACCTTTAAATTGGAAGGGAGAAAAATATGTAAATCCATCCTATAATAAATGAATATTGATAGATGATGATGAATAGATGGATGATAGATAATAGATGATGGATAGATAAGAAGAAAGAATTGCAAACTATTCTAGATAAGGTTTTAAATAATTCAGACTAGAAAGTGGTAATTAAAACATTTGATGGGAGGAGAAAGAAAGATTTTTATCAGGAATCTTTGTTTTTGTTTGTTTGTTTTCCTGACGCCTGAGGTTTTATGCTTCTGTAGTGATACTATTTATAATGTCTTTCAGCTTCTACATGGTTTACCAGAGAACAGTTTATTATAAATGCTTATGGATTCCAAGACATAGGTAATAAACAGGATTCCTTGAATATTAAAAAATGAATAGAGTCTGAGCAAGGTTCACACTATATTGGGAAAACCCCCAACTATATTAAGGAATCCCATCTTGATACTGAGTATCTGATTATTTTGGATTATATGTGGATTACATGTGGTTTATATATAAACTCTGAATTTGTTAGTCAACTGAGATATTCTTTTTTTTTTTTTTTTTTCAGAATAGTTACCCTTAATCATTCAGATCTCATGGTCCCATAATTCTAAAAATGGTTTAGCATTCTTTAAATACCTAATGGTAGTTAATTATTTTTAGATAAATTTCAAGTTCTTACAAAAATGCGGGTGGAGAAAAATATTTACTTTTCAAGCAAACTAATTGTGAAAACTAATAATTCAGGCTATTTGCCACCTGATGCAAATATTGAAGAATAGCTCCTACTTGTCTCTAGTGTGATTCAGCAATAAAGAAATATCATCTACTTCCTAAAAGGTTAAGTGGATTATTATTTAAAAACTAATTACACCACTTGTGAATTGTGTTGTTAATTTGCACTCAATAATTCTTGATACTAGATTTATTAGGCATTGGTTTTCCAGGCTATTGTTAATTTTTTAGATATGTTCATCATAATATTTATAGAAAATGAAATGTATATCAAAATTAGAAACCAACAAGCTTTTCCAGGTTCATATTATAAGCTAGCTAAAATGAATGCCTTTTAACTTTCAATGAATCAGGTACATTTATAATTAATTGTATTTCAATTTATGAAAAAAAAATTATTCTTTTATATAACTTACTCCTTTTGTATTGCTCCAGATTTTAGTATCAATTTTCCCTACACTGTCATTTTCACTGACTTATTTTTCAGATGCTTATTATATCTTGGTATGAGCCTCTTTTTTCAAATATGGTGGTACATTATCATTTATTTAAAGGAACATGTGTGTTTTGATTTTGGGTATGAAAATCAATATAGCTCGCCTCACATAGGAGCTATAATATTCATGTTCTGTATCAATTCCGATGCCTATGCTGTTATCCATAAAGTAGACTCAGAGGCCTCACCTTATCTATTCTTCCTCTGAATTCTCTTCCAAAGTAGGAGAGACTTTGAGATAGGCTATGTTGTGATATCACAAATTGTGGTCCACACATGGAGTCCATATTCTCTTGGAATATAATGGTAAGAGAATATAGACTTCTACCTGGGCTATAATGATATTTAGATTAATTCAACTCCTACTGTTCACAAAGCATTTTATGAATATTGACTCTTTTCATCCTTACAACAACACTATGAAGTAGGCATTATAAAATTTTGACTCATTATATAGAGAATTAATGGAAAGAGCATAGACTTTTAAAAATATTTAGAATAGGACTTGGATTTTGGATTTCACTTTCCAATGTTTCAAAGTTTCTTGGAATTTTTTTTTGTTTCAGTTGCTTTATTTTGAAAATAGTAATAAATACCATCCAATGACAAGATTGTCAGCCAAATCTTATTACAAAATATAATTATAGGGACCATTTATCATGAATTTCTTAGGTACCAGGCATTGTGCTAAGCAGTGTTTTTTTTTTCCTTTCTTTTACTTCATTTGATTGTTGCAACCACTATGTGAAGTAAATTATAAAATAACTCGTATTTATGTTCTGCTTACCATGTTCTAGACATAGTTGGAAGACCTTCCATATATTACCTCACTTGATAATCACAAGGCATTGCAAGTGAGTCATCAACCTTTGTTGTCATTGGCCTTTTTTAAAAATCTTATTTTTTTGGATTTATTGTTTATAAATTTATTTTATTTTTTTATTAACATATAATGCATTGTTTGTTTCAGGGGTACAGGTCTGTGCCTCATCAGTCTTACACAATTCACAGCACTCACCATAGAACATACTCTCCCCAATGTTCATCACCCGGCCACCCCATCCCTCCTACCCCCTTCCACTCCAATAACCCTCAGTTTATTTCCTGAGATTAAGAGTTGCTTATGGTTTGTCTCACTTTCTGATTTCATCTTGTTTCATTTTTCCCTCCCTTCTCCTATGATCTGTCTTGTTTCTCAAATTCCTTGTATCAGTGAGATCATATCATAATTGTCTCTCTCTGATTTTGCTTAGTATAATACCCTTTAGTTCCATCCACGTCATTGGCCTTTTGCAGGTGAGTCAACATTGGCATAAAGAGTTTAAGAAACGAACTCAAGTCGTATGGCTATTCAGTGGGGGAGCCAAACTTCAAACTTAGGAAACCTGGCTCCAGACTTCATATCCATCACCACTACATTTACTTCTCTCTAGTAAATAAATCTCCCAGCAGAGCACCGTAAACAAAGTTAGGTCAATAAAAGCTGCTGCTCTTCTCTCTCCTTTCCCTCCCCAGTTTACAAGGAAAGGAACTGAAAGAAAAAACTAAGCAACCTGCCAGGGATCAAACTAGGGAAAGGGAAGCTGGACTCAAACCAGTCTTATACACCGGTTTAGTACCTTATTTTGGTTTATTGCCTTCCTGACTTCTCTCTGCCTTGTGGACATTCATGTGCTGACTCAGGCTTTGGCAGACAAATGTCTTGATTATGTACACTGTAGTTTTTTGGAAGACACTCTAGATTCAGAATATTTTCAAAAATAAATTTCTTCTCATATCTTATATATCTTGGACAGAAATCTCACAAAAAATGTAAACTGCCAAATCTCAGAAATTCCCAAAACTAAATACACTCTTCCACAGTTAACGGGCTACTTCTTAAGCATTTGTGCAGGATATTAAGCCAAGATATTGAAGAAGCCTTAAAAGACTGACATAAGGGGTGCCTGGGAGGCTCAGTGGGTTAAAGCCTCCACCTTCAGCTCGGGTCATGATCCCAGAGTCCTGGGATTGAGCCTCACATCAGGCTCTCTGCTCAGTGGACAGCCTGCTTTCCTTCCTCTCTCGTTGCCTCTCTGCCTACTTGTGATCTCTGTCTGTCAAATAAATAAAAATCTTTAAAAAAAAAAAAGACTGACATAAATTTATACAACAGTGATTTGAGTGATGTCACTCTTCTTAAGTATTAAAGTGTCTTTGGGTAGAGGCTGCATCAGAAGCTTGTTCTCCAGTTTTATTTATTTCCTGTGGGAAAATAAATGAGCATTCTGAGATTGGAGAAAAGTCACCTTATAGGAGAAGACCTAGACTTTCAAATCTTATCTTACCCCTTGCATTAAGCTGAGCTTGATTTAGCTGGTCTCCCTCAACAATCCCTAGAATGTGCTCGGAGCAAACAAAACTCCTACCTTATTTGGGTTTGCTTCCTAGTGCTTTGTTCCCCTAAACTTGCCCTTACCTGCCTCACTCTACCTACCTGTGCTCTGAAAATTATGTCCTTTCACTACTTCAAGGACTACACTTTGTCAAGTCTGCTCTGTCTCCTGTGTCTTCAGCTCATTTTACCCAAAAATGTTAAACATACTGTGCTCTTTTCATATTAAAAAGAACTAACCTAGTAGCCTACTCGCAGAGCTGCCTCAGCACTGAGTCCTCCCGAGTGAACATACTGTTTTCCTTCAAAAGCCAACACTCTGGTAGAAATAATCCATCCTTCTGATCACCACATGTAACACATTTATTGTCCAACATATTACAGTCTGGTTTCCAATAAAACTACTCTAATTATGATTACATGGTTATTTGTAACCACATCCTGCCTCTGTTAAGTGGACGAACACTATTCAATCCTTATTACCCATGTTTGAATCCGTCAATACATAAAAGCATTCTCTTTCATGCCTGAGTTCTGAAACAGTTGAGAAATAGGACATGGGTCAGTGGAAATGGAGATTAGAATGTCAGCATTATCACTTACAACACCTGAGTCGAAGGACATGGATTTTGTGTGCAGTTGGATGGGCTTTCTAAACCTCCATGAATCAAATGCATCCTAGGCTGTAAGCCTCCTTCACAGAGGCAAGCCCCCTCTGCCATGCAAGGCATGTGTAGGAAGGCATGGTAGCTGCAGGCTCCTTCTTCCAGTTCACCATTCTCACCAAGCACTTTTCTCTGGGGGAAGAGCAGTCAGGAAAGTCACTTAAAGAGCTTTTTCTTTACATGGAGTCATGAGGCCAGGGCACAGGAGTTCCCTTTATAACACTTTTTCTCCTTGAGCTCTTCGTATATATGGCAGAATTATCATATATATGTTCACTCTCTCTCACCCATGGTGACAGCTCTTTTATTCTCATCTTTGATGTACATGTTTTGCTGTTTCTTGTCAAAGTCCTTCATAAGTTTTTATATTTAACTCGTTAAATGAGTTGCTCTGAAAGGTTCCATTCTCCATTTTCTCTTATGCATTATATGCTGTACTTGGGTCATTGTATCTATGCCTCAGTTTATCTCCCACTTTTGTGGTCTTGATTCTAGAAGAAGTATCTCTAACCCAGATCTCTTTTCAGGGCTTAAAATCCATAAATTAAGCCATCTATCAAAATGCTCTTGGGATGTCTGATAAATACTTCAAATTCATTTTCTAAACTTGAACTCATCATATTTCCCCTGAAATTACCTCCACAGTTAACAGCACAAAAATTCACATAATTGCCCGTTACAGAAACTCAAACATTGTCTTTATTTACTCCTTCTTTCTTACCCTAGAAATCTAATATTTCCAGTGTTCCATGGACTTTTACCTTCCTTTTATGTGTCTTCTGAGAATTTTAATTCAGGTCTTCATTTTCACTTTGATTAATACAACAGCATCTGAATTTGTATTCCAGACCCCGTTATTTCATTTCCTTCTAATCAGTTTTCCACATGGTTGACAGGATAAACCTTTTCAAATGTGAATCTAGTTTTACTGTGTCCATACTCAATGCACTAAGTTTCAAGTAATGTGGCCCAAAAGAGCACAGTCAATCAGCTGGTAAAAGCAAGTTGATTGATCACCTAATTTCACTGAAACTGAGACTTGGTTAAAAATAAAGATCTTCAGGGTTTCTTTTTCTAAGTATTATAAGTATTATGGCCAATAGTGTAAGATGGGGCTGCTTTTAAGTTCTTTGTATGACTGGAACATTTTTGTCTCTCTGAAAGTGTTCTCCAAGTCAATTATCTTTGTTTGCCAGCGCATATAATTGCAAAATCTGGAAGCAATGTAAATATCCCCAAAAGGTAAAAACTATAGAGAATTTGAGTACTTAATAATAGCAAATTGGTTGACTACAATTTCTGGTTATAAAACCATGTGCATTTGAAAAAGATCTATATCAAATACATACAGAAAATCTTAAAACAAGGTCATGATAGAGGAGTTGTCTTTTGGCTAATAGACCTTTTTGTGTTTTTGCTGGCTTCTCCTATTTGTTTTTATTTTCAATGATGAATTTAACTTTACATGATAACTGCGCGTCATTAAAATGATAATTAAAAGTTAAAAACAGTTTGAAATAAAGAAAAGGATCTGGAACTTTGGGGAGTTTTTGACCCTTGAAAATCATTTTTAGGTACTTATTTCTGACCTGCATAGCATATGTTTTCATAATTTTAAATATATTCAGAATATTAAAAATAACTGTCTACAGTTATTGGTTTATTTTTTAAACTTCTCTTTTCATATTGGTGTGACTATTTTGTAACCTGCCACAATTTAGAGGCAGCTTTGTAATGTCAAACAATGAATTCTTTCTCATATTTCTTTATTAAGAGTGCAGAGAAGGGATAATTTTTGGAGAATAGATTGAAAATATAAAGCAATTTCCACTAAGATCAGGACCAAGTCAAGGATGCTGTCTCTTTTCAGTTGTGCACTGGAAGTCCTAGCTAATATAATATGATAAAGAAAGGAAATAAAAGGTATTCAGGTTGGGGAGGAAGAAACAAAACTGTCTGTTTTCACAGATAGCATGACTATCTATGTAGAAAATATGTGTAAGACTTGGATGAATTTTTGAAGCAGTGAACAAATGAATAAATGACATTTTGTTGAACAGCTGAGTGACCTAGATTAATTTGGGGTGCATGTGGGAACATATCTGGAGAGATGAAGCTTGATTCCAAAGGACCCTTCCAGATACTATTGATTATACTTTTTAATTTTTTTCTTTACAAAACTAAATCCTTTCTCTGTATCTTTTTTTTTTTTTTTTTTTTTTTTGAGAAAAGCTTCTCTCTGTTGAAGAGCTGTTTAATCTTCTCTTCTTAAAAGACATTTCAAAAAACAGTGGCTGGCATTGAAGCTGTGTTGACATAGGTGGGTGGGAGAATGTAAACTTCTCAATGATTTACTGTACTGATTTTCCTTTTCACAATTGAAATACCTCTACATGCTGCTATTATTATTTCTAATCAAGCATTAAATGAACAGCAAATCAGAAATGAAGTAAAAATATAAAGTACTCAACTCTGTAAAATTCCACATAAACACAATATTAACTTATATAATTAACAACTGAAAGTTGATTCTTTAGGTTCTAATATGTCATAGAGTTCAACCTTGCACTGCTTTCTGAATTTCATCCCTTTTCTTGCTTTTCAAAAATACTGACTTCCCTGAGTTTTTATTTTCTCCTCAGCATGCCTATCAGAGGGCAGAAACAAATACTAATAGCTTGCAATCTCTGTCTCTAAGTCCAGCTCTAATTGTTAAAATGTATGTGCAATGTCACAGAAGGAACTTGGAACAACAGAAGTGCCCATCACTATTTAGATTTGACTCATTAGGAAAAACAAAGAAGTTGTGCTCCTATGCATAATTTTTTTCCTTCTAGTGCTGTTATGCAATGTTGCCAAAACTTTACCTTCTTTAGGGTAAATCAGCACTAACAAGGATGTAAACCTTCATCTGGGAAACTAAACGTACGCTCCAATGCTATTTCTATAATGGCTGATAGACGAGGTGGCAGCTGTCACCAACAAATGTCTCTAATGCTTTAGTGTAGTGTCTATTCAGCAGCTAAATACAAGACACAGCTTGACACTCATAATGGCTGCCAAAAGTTTCATCGCTTTGATATTGCCTTTGTTTTTGAAAGACACAGTTTTCCCCAGGCTTGGTCAGTAACAGAAACAGAGTTTTGTCTTTTCTACTAGACAGAATCAGAGCTGCTCCCTGTGAAGTGGACACATTATGCTGCTCAGAGAGGGGTGCATCTCAGAAAGACATTCTCATCAAAGGGGAGTTATATTCTTTGATCAAATGCATCTTCAAGGTCAAATATGTTACAGTTAAAAGAGAGAAAAAGAAAATGACATATATACTGGATGTCAAAAATCCCCTTGGTAAAATTACTGTTTCTACTATTTGAAAATTTGGGGTTCTATTGTTAAAATCAAACTGAGCATTTATACATGTGACAGCTCAGTGTCTCCAGTTTTGTTTTGTTTTTAGCCAAGATTACACAGTTGTGGGTGGTTTTTTTCCCCATAGAGAATTAATGTTGCCTATGTATCCTAGAGTAAGTCAACATTCTATCTTCTGAAATATAATCATGACAGCATTTTAACCTTCCTCTTGAGAATTTTGGTTCTGGTTATAGAAGAGAAATGGAAGTGTGTCAAGCCTTTCATCATATATTGTGTAGAAACAGCTCTTGTTTTGTATCAAAAACTTTGCTTTCTGGATTAAACACTCTAAAACTTCCTTCAGTGAGAATTTGATTTTGATTTTCCTAGAATTTTATACTTAATTAGAGAAAACAAAAGCCATTGGAAGGAAAACTGGAGGACAAAGATGCTAAGGGGCTAGAGCCATGAGGGCAGTCCTATTTTTGAAAGTAAAAAGGAGGAGTGTGTGGGCTTGAGAGAAACCCAGATTAAATGAGCTTCCAGTGTCTCCTT
Source organism: Taxidea taxus jeffersonii (assembly GCA_003697995.1). NCBI lineage: Eukaryota > Metazoa > Chordata > Mammalia > Carnivora > Mustelidae > Taxidea > Taxidea taxus. The sequence continues at coordinate 186,127 of ML102302.1, read as the reverse complement.
GAAAATGAAAATCTTTGAGCTTGTATTGGATAAAGTTCTTTGGTGAGATCTTTCCCTATGAAAGTTTCTTTTATTCATTTACTAGTAAAAATCATTCAATAAACTTTAACAGCCTGTAGTTCTACTCTACTTAAAAGAAAGGTCTCAATGTAGTATTATATCACCTGAAATTCTTGTAAATCTCTACGAGAAGCAGTAATGTATCCAGAAGACTTGAGTTCCAAGATCTATTTTTTTTTTATTCTACCATACATAGAGACACTGCAAGACTAAAATAAAGTTTCCTTTCCAAAGAAATGTATATATTGTGTCTATAAGCTATTTTACCTTTTATCTCTAATCACTAGATACTTTTTATTCATTTACCTTTAACTGTTTTTATCATGGTATATTTTCTTTAACTTAAGCTATTGTCCTGACAATTACCTGGACAAATACAGATATGAATATCTGCCTGGGACAAGGTCAGCAGTCTCTTTCCAGGGGGTGTAGCAAACCTAGCCATTCCATTGATGCATTTCTTAAATCAGAAGTTTAGCCTCTATGCTAAGAAACTTTACTATGATCAATATACCAAAAGTCAATATATCATTCAGCTGCCAGGGACATACCCACATCTACTAGGTGTGCAAGATTACTGTATGAAACCAGAATGATGATTTTATCCATTTAAGATAAGATTTATCATGACCCACAGATGGAAGCATCCAAGTTAATAAGTACATGTTACCCTTACTTGGTCAAGTCCTATTGATCATAAGTTCCTAAACATACCATGTCTTCATATTGCCATACTTTTCAAGCTTGTGTCCCTTAGTCTTTCTCAGCACAGAATATTCTCTAGAGGGAAATCTCTAAATTGAATTTCGACCATATAACTCACCTGCAAAAAACAAACAAACAAATAAACAACAACAGCAAAAAAAACCCAAAAACTTTTAAGATAGTCACACTACAATCAGTCTATATTCCTTAACCTAATTTTCCATAGACCAGAATGATTTGTCTTCTACCTGTCTCCCTAGCCATTTCTTTCACAGATCCCTTCCACCTTGGAACTCTCTTCTTCAGAACACTGACTTTCTTTAATTTCTTGAAAATGTTGTGCTCTTTCTCAGCTCAGGATCTTTGCCCATGTTATTCTTCTCCCTAGAAGAGTGTTGCTACATACTCATCCCCCTTCACCCAGCTAGCTGTCTTTTCATCTTAGCTTAATGAAATTTCTTCCAAGAAGTATCCCCTGATCCCATTTGATCCCATTTTAAATATTAAGTATATTACATGCCCCTGATACACACCCATTGTAAGATCCTGATCCTTATAGTCATAACACTCATCACATTTTATTGCAAGCGGTTTCTTAACTGTGTAAGTTCTTCCCTAGAGTGTAAGCTCAGTGAGAATGGGGACAATGGCTGTCTTGCTTCTTTTTATCATCTATCATAATTTACATCATTATAGAAGGCTCTTAAAATATTGGTGAGTGAATAAAAAAACCCTCTCAATGTCAGTTTCTGATTTTATAATAATTTTAATATCCCATGAGGGAATCTGAAGTTCAGTATGAGAAGTACATGTTTTCTCTACAATAATTGGATTTCCATAAGGATTCAAATCAGAAACAGAATATAGATATTGAACAGGAAACAGATCAAGGAGATGAATTTAGCTTTAAAGACACCCAGGGAAGATAGCCTGATGCATTTCTCTGACCATGAGTTCACCCCCACCAATAGCTACCGAACATGTTAGACCACTGGCTAAGGTGTCCTTTCCTCAGTAGTTATTTAGAAGGACCTAAGGAAAATCTACTACTGTGATTCTCTCTCATATACACTGTCCCAGTGATTGATAAATTTGCCCCTGGCTGACATATTCTTTCTTCAAATATATTGAAATTATGGTTCTATTCTCAGAGGCAGCCTGCTTTATATCCCCAAAGAGCTGGAAAGGATGCTATTCATTGTGCTTGAACTGACAAATGCATATGCAAAATAAATAATTCCTGAATAAATTAATTAAATGACACAGACATTCTTGATAATACTGGAAAAGTTATTTTAGGCCAATAGACAAAAACAATGTCTGTAATTCAAGATCACATAAGAAATTTTGCAAAAATATAGATGTTTTTATTCTCAGATAGGTAAATTCAGTAAATAATGAAATGATCAAGGATATTATAGAAATCAACAAGTTTCAAAAAAATCAGATTCTTTGAATTTTTTTTCTTCATTTACTTAATGAATATAACATCTAGATAATAGACCTTGGCATTTTCACTTTTATAATCTTACTATAAGATTATATAGATTAGGGGCACCTGGGTGGCTCAGTGGGTTAAATAAAGCCTCTGCCTTTGGCTCAGGTCATGATCTCAGGGTCCTGGGATTGAGCCCTGCATCAGGCTCTCTGCTCAACAGGGAGCCTTCTTCCTCCCCTCTCTCTGCCTGCCTCTCTGTCTACTTGTGATCTCTCTCTATCAAATAAATAAATAAAACCTTTAAAAAAAAAAAGATTGTATGGATTAGGTATGTTAGGCAGCAATTATTTCCTTAGATGAGCTATGCTAGATTTCAATGTTTACAGTACAATGTGCGTGTGTGTGGATATGTATTTATATAGATTCATGTGAATATATATGATTAGTCTCCTGATATGGAATAAGCAAAGTTTGTTGTCTCCCTGAAGGCTTTACTCTAATCTCATCTTTACTGGCAAAACATTCTTATCAGACATTTCACAGAATATTTAATTTACAATGCTACAAAAATACATGAACATACCGCGTTGATTTGAGGACTCTAAAATTTAGATTATGCAAAATTTTCAACTTGATTGAGGACCATTTTAATTAAACTGCACTTTATAACTTTAAGCCATAATTTCTATAACTTAGATTTTCTTTATAACCAGTACATATATATATATCCATAATTCTAATAGTTAGTGAAATTATGACAAAAAGTGCACTATCTTAGTAAAAATAGAAATGACTTGACTCAGTGACTGAAAAGATTTCTGTCTGGTACAGGCTGTGCATACCAACGTAAAAGTTTTTAAAAAATTATAGTTTATTTACTATATACTCATTTTCTCTATGTATTAGGTACTGTATAAAAACTAGAGATAATAGCAGTAAATAAGGCAGATGTGGTACCTATCCTCATGGGACTTAGAGTCCTGTATTTAACACAGTTGTTAGATAAATATTTATTTATAATTATGATACATACTATGCAGGAAAAGATCAGAGTAACCATTCAGGAAATTTCCAATAAGAGAATCATGACAATAAGAGAAAGATGACAATAAAAAAGATGTCATCTTTTGTAACTGGTTTTCTTTTACTTAGCATAATGTTTTCAAGGTTTATCCATGTTTTATCATCTATCTGTACTTCCTTTTACTGACAAATAACATTCCATTGTGTGGATGCATCATATTTTATTAATGGAATTTTTGCTGTGTCCTTTGGTAGAACCATGCTCTGGAATCCAAGCTACCCAGACCCATAGAGCCTAGAATTTCAGGGAAGAGAAGTACAAATTTTCTAAGTGAGTTCATTGGGCATGATGGAAATAGGGTCACTTTTACTTTACCCTGCGGTTCTTGAACCATATTCTACCTGTTAAGATACAACATATGTAATTTCATTGATTTAGGGTATATACCACGTTTTGGGGGATGGTTCTCTTTCCTCCCAGGGTCTTCTCTCCAAGATTGCAGCTCAAAAACTATTTATTGTTTTGTAAACTGGCAGCTTCTGAGCAGTAGGGTATGTGAGAGGACTAGTGGATCCCATGGTTATATACCCAATACTGAACCTAATTTTCTCCAAAGCAGATCATTCTGTCCAATGAAATATACAGGATTCTATGTTGGTGACTCAACACTGTAAGCCTTTGGAAGGTGGTATTGGTTGAGGCCCTGTGAAAAGAATAAGAAAATTCATATTCAGAATATTGGTTGGTATTTGTCAAGATGATTATTTTCCCTTGCAGGGTAGATGTGTTTAATGACAACCAACCTGTTGCCAACTCACTAGTGGGTCTTCTTAAGTGATGCTTCTCTTGTTGGTCTATATTGTGAGAAATTCAGTCACTTGGTGACACAGTGACTGCATTGGCATTGGTGAGTGGGAATTTGTGCAGTTGAATCTCTTTACAGACTCCATTTCTGCCACCATGGGCCATTGTACTGGTGTTGAGGTGGATCATGAGAGTGTTTGGCTAATATCAACTACCCATTATGATGTACTTGGCTGTATGGTAAATTTTCAATGGCTGATGCTTTGTGGAAGCTTCTAATATGATACAAAGATTTTCACACTTTTTGTTCTGTATAATAGACCTATTTACATGCCTCTTTCCCAAAATTTCTTGTTTTCAATTTTCCAGTTATTTTTCATTCACATCACTGATCAACCAAACCATTTGCCACTGCCCATTAATTGCTCTCTATTCTTGCTTCATCCCTCTTTTCTTTCCACACAAAGTGAATGAACAGGTGCCTAGCATTTGGGAAGCTTTTTTTTTTTTTTTTTTTTTTTTTTTTTTTTTTTTTTCCTCACTGCTGCTTTTCAGGCCACTAGAGTGCTGGAGAAATTTTGTATTGCACTCACATCTGAGCTGACTATTTTGTGAACCAAGTCAGTCTTTTTTCTTCTCCTTCAGTTGGTCATTAGGGATACCCCCTTCCTGACATGTGTCCACAAGGATGAGTTAAGGATAAATGAGTTGAGGAGAGATGATGCCATGGCCTCCAAGTCATCTGCTTATGCATCTTACTTGTGCTTCTGACCCTGTTTATGTCTGATCCCAGATGTACTATTTTATCTTATGATAAATTGCTATTGACCTCACATAAGTTTATTACTTTGTATCTCTAACCATTCAGATTTTGAAGAATAGTTCTAACTATGTGGCCCCTGTATGTCCCATAGTCAGGTTCTCCACTACCAAGACCCACTAGGAATCCAAGACCTATAATTTGAATGTTATATTTACTGCTGGAAAGGGCATGGTCATGCAGGTGACTTATTAGGAAGTACTTTTGGGAATAATACTTACAAAAGACTATACAAAACGATATTGGACAAAGACAGAATTTTTAGAAAAAGACAGAATTAAAAAAAACTTTTTTTGGTGCACCACCCAGATCTCTCCCTGAGGATGCAGATCATTTTCCCAGCTTCCATAGCTGAGTCAGTTCCCATGTTTGCTTTGTCTAAGGGCAAAGCCCTTCCTGGGAAGTCAGCTTCCAATAATGGATAAACACATGGATATAAAGACCAAAGCCCTTATCTCATTTTGGGATATCTCTGAAAAACCTCAGCCTCAGCCTCAGAGATCCCTAAGAGCCTAGCTGAGGTCACTCTTCTTCAACACAAGAGCCCTAAGAGCTTAGCTGAGGTCACTCTTCTTCAACACAAGATCCCTGATGATCTGCATCCTTAGGAAGAGATCTGGGTGGTACACCAAAATTTTTGAGACCTGTCCCACTCCTAAGTAGACATTTTTTTTAGAACACTGATAAACTCAAAGATGAAGACTAAACATTGCTATCCATATTTGATATTTTTCTCTTCTTTCTATTGCCTTTTTAAAAATTCTGTGCATGCTGTAAACCTATGTAAATATTTCAATAGTTGCACCTTTCAAATATCCAAACTTCTGACCATTCTTACCAAGAACTGTTTTCAAGAGAAATCAGTAAAGGGATACAGGAACAAGGACAAGCAAGGGGAAGAATTTCTACGAGACTGGGGTTCAGACAGAGTTCCACAGAGGGTTGTTTCTCCTGATCTTGGAGGATGACTCTGATGTAAATCACACTTCCAATGTTGGAATTATACTTCTAAAGTTCCACATCCTGCAGTCATTTGTTAACTGGGTCATAAACTCCAGGTTTCCAGGACAAACAAGCCCAGCAACCTCTGCACAGCACACAGAAGAGAATCAGAGATGTGGGCCACAAGAGGCAAACGCACAATAAAAGAGAAGACAGCACATTGAAAGAGTCAAAAAGTACAGACAGAGGGAATATGAAATGAATACCAACAATGTTGGCTATCAGGAGTGCGGTGGAACATCCACTTCAAAAGTAATGACTTTACTTTTGAAAGCTCCTGTGTGGCTCAGTCAGTTAAGCATCTGACTTTGACTCAGGTCATGGCTTAGGGATCCTGGGATTGAGCCCAATCCCAGTCTCCCTGCTTAGCAGGGAGTCTGCTTCTCCCTCTCCCTCTGACCTAGCTCCCACTTGTGCTCTCCCTCTCAAATAAATAAATAAATAAAATCTTTAAAAAATAATGATTTATAATCTAAACTACTTCATTTATTTATTTTTTAAAATGTTATGGTTCTTGTTTTTTTGTTGCTTTACTCTCTAACACTCGGAATTATTAGAATATTCAATTATCCCTACCTTTACCTATTAGATAGGGTGATGCCTCCCCTTTTTGCTTAGAATGTTTTACTTTCACTTTTTTCCAAGTTGATGCAGAAAATTAATGTTATTTTTGTATTGATTTAATTTATTGATTTTGGAAATTGGAGAACACCTCTGAGATATTTTAAGTATCAAAATGTCAAGGAAAGGCCTGAACTATTTGGAAACATTTCAGTTTTTACTAGAATAGATAAGATGCCAAGAGCTTGCAAAAGAAGATAAGACCTTGGAGAATAATCACCTCTAATTAAGGGAGGGTGTTACATTCATAGGCTGATTCCTTCCATATCTCCTGCTAATATCTCTTCTGCCTAACTTAGGATTTCTCTTGCTATAATACTTGGAAGAGAGCAGGAATTAGAATAAGGCAGTGAAATGCCAAAACGAGAGTAAAAGGGTGTGTGTGTATGTGAGTGTGTGTGAGATTTATATGCATTTCTAGTCCAAAGGTAGTTCTTTGAACAAGGTTGGAGATCTCATAGTTTTGTCTCCATTAAATAGCAAACATCAAGGCATAAATAAAATATTCTATGATTTTAAAGTCAAATTAAATCTATCTTTTTGGTATTTTATAATCCTGAAAGTCCATTGAGGTTCAAAGATATGGAGTGGTTCTGATTCTTTAATCAGGATTTCTAAGGAATAGCTTCCTTTTAAAGCCTTTTGGCTAAATGACCACATTTATGGCCATTTCTCAGGATCATTTTCCACTTTTTGCCTATATTATGCAATTGTTATTTAACAAATTGATACTCTACATTAAACAACCTATTTATGCAATGCATATATACATATTCAGTGTATTAGTATGCTGTGTTTCTTTCTGATAATTTTCTGAAGGGCATATATTAACATATAGCTCTTTCAGTTAAAGTCTTCAATAGGTTTTCATTGCTTTCAGGAAAAATGACAGCCTTCTTCCATAACATAACCAGTTTTTTTGCCACCCAGGCTTTGCTCAGTTCTCCAACTTCTTTTGTAATTTTCCCTCTGTGGCCCAAACATCAGCTACATCAAGCACAGTCTCACAATTTTCTGGATGGATCGTACTTTCTCCTATATGTATTATATATATATATATATATATGTATATATATATACACATACACACAAATGTATGTATATATACACACACATGTATTTTTATACACAGGCACACACACATGCACACACATATATGACATAAATAAAATATACAAAAATATATATTATGTGTATATACACATAACATGTATATGTATATATTATTTATAAGTATGTAAGTATACAAATACATACATATTTTAATTTTAACTTGCTAGGTTCATTACTGTACTGAGTTAGGAGAGGGAGAAGCAGACTACCCACTGAGCAAGGAGCCTGAAGCAGGACTTGATTCCAGGATCCTGGGACATGACCTGAGCAGTAGGTAGACATTTAACCGACTGAGCCACCCAGGGGCCCCAAACTCCTGTTTCTCAGACCTTATCTCATGTCCAGAACATTTTCAAAGCTTCCTTTGTCTGTTTCCTTCCAGGATGAGTTGAGAGATCTCTTCCATTCTTCTGCATGTAATCAACATTGCACCTATTCCACTGGATTGCAATTGTTGGTTTACTTGTGTTTCTGTCCCATCATAATTTGTCAAAAGTATTTTACCAAGTATATATCATGTTCCAGTCCCTGAGCTTGTGGTACAAAGATGAATGAAATAATCTTTGATCTTTAGGAGCTCCAAAAGAATTACTATTATATTATAACATAAATATAAGTGAGATGTGCAAAAGAACCATAAGAACATATATGACTAATGATTTGGGAGGAAGGGACAGTTTGAAAAGGCGATGGATGAAAGGTGACATTCAAGCTGCACATGGAATAATGAGGACTTTTTTTGGACTGAGTTCTGGAGTGAAGAGAGAATTCTATACACGGAAACAGAACAGTCAGAGGAAAGTCAGTATGACATTTGGTAGTGTTTCTAGAACAAATAATAATTTGAGTCAATGAAGAAACTAAATCTATGTGAAATGAACAAGGTTTCTTGTTTCATTATTTCCCTTTCTTTTATAATGTTCATAAATGTACTGTTTTGAAATAGGACATCATTTTTCATAGTATTATCAGGTAATTGAGAAAAAAAATGAAATGCATTAATACAGCCACTATAATACCATTCAGAAATAACACTGGCTACATTTGGTGAAGATTTCTGTATGCTTCCCTGGGGTGTATGTGGTTGGGACAGAGGGGAGAAGGGTAAAAGGGAAAGAGAGGGAGTTTTATAAGAATGGGATCATGATATTTAAGACATTTGCAATAGAGAAGTATTGAATTTACTTTATACAAAAGAAATGTGAAGTATCACTGTTTAGGTAACTTATTTACCTATGTATTTTTACTGTGATGTGTAGTATGTTCAACAATGTCTCTTTGAGATTAAGTAAAAAAAAAAAATGATAATTTTTAAAGGGAACAGAGACTTATTTTTAAAAACAATTGCAGTAAATGACAGTAGAGATCAACTCCCTACCACAAACTTCTAGTCAATTAACAGTTTTACATTTTCTGTCTCTTGCACACCATGGACAGTCAGTCAATTTTATTTTTGCTTTTATTACATTTATTTTGTTAGTTATTTCATTAAGATTCTATTCTAAAGTAAATTTCTTCATTGCTGTGATTTATGTATTCATTTATTGTTATGCTGGATTTTGTAGCTATTTCCTTATTTCAGGGAATTTTGACCTCTGTTATTGTAGAGGAGTCTGCAGCCAGCCTGCTGCACACACCCCCTTCCCCCCATAAGTAGCTAACGTTTTAGACCTGAATAAATGAAGTATTTTTTCTTTATTTTAAAATTATATAACAATATAAAAATTAAAAATAAAATTATATAACAATATAAATCAAAGCCATTAATATGGCTTTTATTTTGATCATTTTGTGTCATTGGTTGTAGCTGAGTTCAGTGGGAATCAGAAATGTATCTATGCCGTGTAACAATAAAACCTCTTTCCTTCTCTGTACTTTTCAAATTTTATTATACAAGGTAGAAGACTTTTCCTTGTTTGGTGCTGCTGGTGGCTTTTGGCCAAAAAAAGCCTCTATGTTTTCCAATGCACTGGGTGTTAGATAAGGGTCTGTGATCAGGAGTGCCGGGGTGGCTCAGTCAGTTAAGTGTCTGCCTTCTGCTTAGGTCATGATCTCAAGGTCCTGGGATTAAGCCCTGCACAGGTTCCCTGCTCAGCAGGGAGCCCACTTCTCCCCCTCCATCTGCCCCTCCCTCTTGATCATGCTTTCTCTCTCAAATAAATCAATAAAATATTTTTTAAAAATCTGTGATCATAGTTCACATTGCCATCAATATCTAAAAGACCACTAGTTTGAGTAACAAATGACTCTTTTTCTTTCCCTCCCACATTTTTAGCATCTAGAACAGTGCCAGGTTAGACCAAGAATTTATTAAATATTTGTTGAATAAAGAAAAAATAAATGAACAAGTTGATATTAGATTATGAGGTAAGAATCATCTATTGGAAATATTTTATTGCAAAATTTTCACAATGATATTATTTGCCTCATTTTGAATCTTCCAGGTTTTATTTTACTTTCCTTCATTTTACTACTATATTGAGGAGTTGTTGGACTATTTTTTCCCCTGCATTTTCATCTTGAATATGTTTATAAGGCTAAAAAATTTTGTTTAATAATTCTCAAGTAAGCTTTCTTTTTCCTTTATTCAAAAAGATATTTTAAAAGTTATAAGACTTTTGTCTAAGTTCTGACATTAAAGAGCTTGGAGTTCATCACTCCCATTTTTTACAAAAAGAATAAGCTATCCACATTGGAAATTAATCACTTTACTTGGATTTGTCAAAGAAATGATGTCAGGGCAAACCACCACCCAAAATCTAGAGAGGCCTTAAGATATAGCCACTAAGATCTGCTTACTTAAAAGAGAAGTCACTAAAGCCATAATCTGAAGACACAAGAGAAAAAACAAAACAAAGCAAAACAAAATTAACTTTGTCTAAAGTTACAATTTTGTTTTTGTCTAAAGAACAATGATAAAAATTATGGCAAGCTTCTTGTCAAAAATCATCCAAGTCAATAGAGAATGGACTGAGGTATTGAAGAAGGTGCAACAAATTAGAATTGTGTAAATCCAGCAAAATTATTGGCAAAAGTAAAGGAGAAATAGAGTTTTTCAGAAAAACAAAAACTGGGGAAATTTGTTGACTTGTCTTACAAGAAATGTTAAATGAATTTCTTCAAGCATAAGAAAAATAATAGAAGCAAGAAGCTTAGATTTACATAAAGGTAGGAAGAGTGTAGGAAAATAATAAATAAAAATACTATTTTTATTTTTCTTATTCTTTTTAAATAAAAATACTATTTTATTTTTCTTATTCTTTTTAAAAATGTTTATTTATTTATTTTTTAAGATTTTATTTATTTATTTGAGAGAGAGCTAGAGAGATCACGAGGAGGGAGAGGTAGAAGAAGAAGCAGACTCCCCCTGAACAGGGAGCCCGATGTGGGGATTGATCACAGGACCTTGGGATTATGTCCTGAGGTAGACAGACCCTCAACCGACTGAGCCAACCAGGCACCCTCTTATTCTTTTCTTTTCTTATAGATTTATTTAGAGAGAGGGATAGAGCAGGAGCAGAGAGAGCAGAGGAAGAGGGAGAAGGAGTCTCAACCAGCCTCAGTGCTCAGCACAGAGCCCCACGATGGCCTGGATCTCACAACCCTGAAATAACAAACTGAGCCAAAACCAAGAATCTGATGCTTAACCAACTGTACCATCCAGGTGCCCCTATTTTCTTATTCTTAGTTGAACTAAAAGATAACTGTATCTTTAAAGCAATAATAATAACAATGTATCAAGTGGCTATAACATGAATAAATGTAGTGAGTGACATCAATGCTAAAGGAACAAAAAGAGAGCAGCTGGAAATGCTTCATTATAACGTGCCTTGACTCCTCATAAAGCAGCATAGTGTTATTTGAAGGTTGGACTTAGATTATTTGAAAATACATATTGTAAACTCTAAGGAAATCATTGGAAAACTGGTTGATTCTGGGAGAGGGACAAGACAATAAGATGTAACTTCAGCATCTTGCAGTACCAGGAGATAAGAAGGTGCTGAAAAATAAAAGAATTAAAAAAAAAAGAATAAAAATAAGAGACACACAGTAATGAGAGTATGTAAAAGGGACAGAAGAGGGAACTGAAAGAGCTGCCAGTGGCTAAAGCTGGAACAATTTGAACAACATAAATAAAATAGAATGGATTATAATAAAAAGTATAAAATAAATATCCATAGGTCCATTCTGAAGAAAGGAAGAAAGGAAGAAAAGATTGATTAAAATGGGAAGAATAGACAAGTCTCTTGAAGCAAAAAGTTTCAAATAATTTATGTAGATACCCACCTTCTTTAAGAAGGCAGAGCCCAACTCTTCACTTCTTACCTGTGGGATGCATAGAGTGACTTTCCTTCAAAGACTACCATATGGAAAGGGGAACCTCACATTGGAAAAGCCTGGCAAACACTACCTTAGCCAGATAATCAAAGTCAACATCATTAGTGATAAGTCATATAAATTACAAAATTATTAAGATCATGTGATGAGAAAAACATCTGACAAACACCAACAGAGGGACATTTGACTTAATACCTAAGCAGTATTTCTCAAAATTGTCAAGATCACCAAAAACAGTAAGCAAAATCTCAGAATCTAGAGGAACCTAAAGAGACATGATAACTAAATGTAATGTGGTATCCTGAATGGGATCCTGGAATAGGGGGGAAAAGCACATTAATTAAAAACTAAAGACATCTGAATAAAGTATGGATTTATCTTAATAATAATATATCAACATTGGCTCATTAATTATGAGAAAATCAGACATGAACGTTTAGTATTTAATGTGATAATAATCAATCACAGCATCCTTGACAAGAATAAAAGCAGGCATTCTTAGTGGATATACATTTCTAAACTTGGTGACTTAACTAGTGTTTTTGACTATCTCATTAAACTTCATCACCATTTTAGGATTTTAGAACCACCTAATTTTAGAGATAAATACTGGAAGAATCATAGAGATTGAAAGTGATAAGGAAAAGGATTGCATTTTTATTTCATATAACTGCATAAAGAGAATCTGAATGTGTGGCTGGAGGTAGTACACTTACATGTTAGTTGAAAAACACAATGGAAGGAAATAATCTTCTAAAACTAGCATTTTCTCTGCTTAATTCTTTATTATAACAGATGCTTCATATTCTCTTTTCAGTTTAATGAGCAAGGAAATCCAAATTCTGAATCTTTAGTCAAATTTATGGCATCGCTGAACAGGAGTTCACTCTGTTAATAAGAGTAGTCTTTTTATGATTCATATCTATGGCAACCACTAATGCCTGGTTCTTACAAGGAGGCAAGTGGTAAGTGAGAGAAGAAATAATGACTTTGTAAAAATAAACTTTAATTTTGTAATAATTGTTTTATCTGCAGAAAAAAATGAAAGTAGTAGAGAATTGCCATATATCCCAAACCCAATTTGAAAATTCTGGCAGTTTTTTGCTTTATAGGTTATATTGTATATTATATCAAAAACTGTTAAATACTTTTAGCAACTTGTTTCTTTTGACATGAAGTTTCCCTCACTAGGTTAAGGCATTTGTCTTAGATTCCATTTTATCTTATTTTCTTGAAGTTAAACCAGCAATCTTTTAATAAGATTTTGCCTATTTTTAAACCCTTAATTTTTATTACTTTAATATAACTTTAATTTCTACCTTTTGTAATAAACACACTGCTGGATTTTACAAAATTTTAATTTTCATTTTGTAATGTTGAGTTAAATCTATTTATATTTATTAATAACCTTCCTATTTGGACTCATGTCCATCTGGGGAGACCATTCGTTGTCCAACCATGTAAAGAATAGAAAATCTCTTTCTTCTAACACAAAATATTCTCTACTAAGTGAAAAAGGCAACATAATATTGATAATCTGTAATTTGATTAGAAACACACATACACATGCACACACATATATATACAGAAAGTATTTCTGGAAAAATATATGAGAAACTGATAAAAGTTTTTAATATGACAGAAGAGATGTGGCTGGATATATGGCATATATATGCACATATATATACATATTATGTGTATATATTTATTTGTTTTCTGTTAGTGCTGTTGCTAATATTTGGTTTGTAAAATATCTTTATCTTCTTTAATGAACTTAAATTAACTTAAATGAACTTAAATTTTAAATTAATTTTAAAATATCTTTATCTTCTTTAATGAACTTAAATTTTGGTTTGCAAATTCTTGTTAGAGAGGATATTTTTATCTTTCCCTGTGGTTTTAGTTTTTTTCTCCCTAACACCTCACGTAAGGGAGAATAACTTTTATGTCATTAAAACTTTGTACCATATAGATGTAATATTATTTAAAACATTAGATAAATGAAGACAGATGTGCCATGTGGCAGAATGGAAACTTGAAATTGAAAAAAAAGGGAATAGTTATAGAAAGATAGAACCATATTTTGCATATTTGAATTTGTGCCTGAGGTCTTATTAGCCAAACAGCTTTTTTTTGTGTTATCATTATTATTTCAAGAAGGAGGAGGAAGGTAATGAATTAACAACAACAACAAAATACTGTCCTGGGTGTTGAGATAGTGGGTTTAAGTCCCAAGGATCTCATGGATCAACTATTTGACCAAGGCAAGGTCCAAATTGACTCAACTACAAGTTGGAGTGAGTGATTGCTTTAAGTAATTTCTCAAGACCTCCTAGCCTGAACTCAATTTTGTAACACAATAGCCCAGACTCAAGTGTAAAAGTGTTTTAAAAATGACCTGAATATGTAAAATCATGATGGTAACTCTTTCTAATAATCAACTAATATTAAATTTAGGGAGCCTGAGTTCCTTTGCTAGGGCTTTTGCTTTGATTTTATATTATATTAGTGTTAATGTAACTCAGTGATTATGCAAGTTATGAAACATAATTTGGATATCAAAGGGAATAGAGACCTCTTAATTACCATTTTTAAATGAGCTTCAGAAATAATTTTGAGAGAAGTATGACCTTTTTAAAAAAATTGTACTCTCTGTAAAATAATTAGACACAAGTGTTCTCTCACTTTTTAGAATTTAGTTATTTTCTCTGCTCATTTGGATTAGATGATTCTTCCTTTCTCAGGGCCGCTGTAACAAAGCATCACAAACTTTGAGGTGGCTTAAGCTGAAAGAATGTAGTTGTTATCTCCCAGTTTTGGAGGCTACACATCTAAACAGCCAGGCCAGGCTCCCTCTGAAATCTGTAGGAAAAACTCTTTCCTTGCCTCTCATGGGCTTCTTAGGATGGCGGCCAGTCCCTGACATTTGGTGGTTTGCAGCTGCCTCATTCCAGTCTCTGCCTCTGTCACCACAGGGTGTTCTTCCCCTCTGTTTCTTCTCTCTTCTTATAAAGACACAGATTGCATTGCTTTAAGAGCCCACTGTCCACCAATGCAACCTCACCTTATCTCAGCTAATTACATCTGCAGTTGACCCCATTTCTAAATAATGTCACATTCTGATATATTTGGGGGTGAGGATTCAGCATGTGTTTTGGGGGATGCAATTTGACTCCTAATAATAATACTATGCAGATTAAATATGCACAGAAATGCAGGCATAAAATAAGTATAAAATCACATTTTAAGTGTAATAAGCAGAGTTGTTGCCATTGATTGATGCAAGGGGATGGTAATGGCTCAGCCATTACTTCAAAATTCGGTAAACAAGTAGTAAGTCTGGAAAAAAGTGAAGAAATTATTTCTAGATGACAAAGCATCATATCAAAATTCTTCCCAGGAAGCAGTTATATATTAAGCTCTTACTTGACTTACGGAAAATAATAGGACACCGTTTGGTATTCTTCTTTTTTTTCAGCAGAATACATATGGTATATTCATGTAGCTTTCTGCCATTTCATGGAAAGGATGGCACCTGTGACATTGAGACAATAAGAGTCAGGCCCTCATTAGGGCATGCTGTTTGCTGCTGCCCAGGGCTCAGTTGATGACCATGTGAATGATTCACTGGCATCCTGTTAGTAATTTCTGATCAACATGCGGTCCCTGACTATTTTAATACATACCACCAGAATGCATTAACTTCCAAAGCAATTCCTTTTTCATTAGCTCTCAGACAGGAACCACTTAATTTACACAATAAGATAAGCTATTGGAAGTCTTTAATAACTATTCTTTTTAATCACTGCTGTGGCCTTTATCAACCTTTCACTATAGAACTTTTTGGGGAGTATTTATTTTTAAAATACCATGTTTTTATTTTTTGTAAAATGCAAGACATTTTATATTATTTAAGACATTTTGCTTTGATTCCTTTTTATTTGAACAGCATTATCTACCCAAATAAAATTCATCAATAAGTGACATTTGTGAATATAATTTTTAATTTTTTTTCACATTGGTTAAAAGCACATACATAAAATTTACCTTTTTAATTATTTCTAAGTATGTAATTCAGTAGTGTTAAGTATATTTACATTGATTTAGAACTTGATTATACTTTCATAAATTCTACATTTTCTTACACTAATTTGTATGTAATACTAGTGTGTGTGTGCGTGTGTGTGTGTGTGTGTGCACAAATTGCTACTTGATAGTTTCTTTAGAAATCTATATTTAGGGACACCTGGGTGGCTCAGTTGGTTAAGCGGCTGCCTTCGGCTCAGGTCATGATCCCAGCGTCGTGGGATCGAGTCCCACATCGGGCTCCTTGCTTGGCAGGGAGCCTGCTCTCCCTCTGCCTCTGCCTGCCTCTCTCTGCCTGTGCTCTCTCTCTTCTCTCTCTCTAACTAATAAATAAATAAAATCTTTAAAAAAAATAAAAAAAAATAAAAAAAAGAAATCTGTATTTACACATAGTTTGTCAGGTGACATCCTGTGCATGTGTAAGGTATAATTGCATATGGGTATTTTTAAATTATGCCCCAATACAGGTCACCCTCAAATAAACAATATGCATTAAATATTCCAACTTTTTATGAGTATAAAATCAGGTCATAGAATTTAATTGTTAGAAAAAAACTATAAAACTGAGTTTTAGTCTTTGCTGGTGAGTGAACTGTGTCACTACGGCCTTTGTCTTAACACTAGAAGAAGGATCTGTTGCTTAGTGACTGAAACAGAGACTGTTAAAAATATTAGCTAAATCTATTGGTTGAATCTTGAGCCAAATTCATGCTCTTTTTGTAGTTGGGGCACAAAAGTGCCAGACCACGTGGTTGCAGTGGTCCCAGAAGACCAGGTTCAGCCCCTTGGGACTGACAGAATCCCAAGGCAGGGAAACAAGTGGTGATGAAACAGGAAAGTAATTTATTTCAGTGGAGCCAACACCAGGAAGACAGTCTTCCAAGTGCCAAAGGCTGCCTTCCAAGTGCCAAAAATTTTTCCAAGTTTATATAAGGAAAAAGGTGGGCCAAAGATGGGTGGGTATATGCAGGTAGGTGGTGAAGGTGAAATTGATCACCACCTTGGAATCCATCTAGGGTGGGGTCTTGCAGGCTCAGGGCAGTCCTTATTTCTTCACGGGGTAATTTCAGTTCCCATCATGGGATGCTCTGCCTTCAAGTCTTCCCCCTCAGTCAAGAGACAAGCTGGAAAGAAGAACCCAACTGGGAAGCCTGAGGTCAGATAGAGGCAGCCAAGTCCTCTTTCATTTTTGCATGGCCTCGGTACCAGGGATTTAGTAACTAAGGCAGCTCAATTCTTTAATTAAGCTGAAATCTGTGTCCTTCCTCTGTGTCTGGGCTTACAATTTATTCCAGTGATAGTCCTTCCTGCATTTGAAGACTGATATCATGGGTCTCCTTCACATCTATAGGTTCCCATTTTTTCAATTGTCTCTCCAGAAAGGAACAAACCATCAGACTCTTTCTTGATCTCCTGCGGATACAATTTAGTTCATCATTTTCCCATTTAAAGTGTGCTGCAAAAAATGAAAATATTGTTATAATCTAAACACCAACTCTTGCCAGGAGGACTGGGGAGACCTCCAGGCCCTGAGGCCTCCACCCAGCCCCTCAAGGGACATTGCTGGGGGCTATTAGTCTCTTTGCAAGAAAAGAATTCAAGAATGGACCAGACAAGGTGGTTGAAAAGAGTTTATTAAAGTGAGAGTACACTCTCAAGATGTGAGGGCCTGTGAGCCTAAGGAATACCTACATACTTTCCTGGGGCTCGGGTTTTACTTTTTACTGACAGTTATTATCAAGGAGATGGAATCTTTATTGGAAGTTGTGGCTTGGTCTACTGGATGTTGATAGTCATTTCTTTCAGTTTTGTTGTTTTATTTTGTTTTGTTTTTTGGTCAGTGTTGGTGCAGACCAGCACCTGGAGGTTTCCCTGGCTGGAGGCTTTGTTTAACCTCTCTGGAAGAATGGATCCACACACAGAATGATGTGTTAGCCGCTGTGTAGACCCTGATTTCTGTAAGAATATAGTGAAGGATGTAGTGAAGGGCCTCTTGTAGCCAAATGGCTTGCTGCCTGATTTTATCAATATGGGTTTTTACTTTCCAGGAGGAGTTAATGTGAGTATAGCAGGTGGTGTTAGGCATCATATAGTCTCTGTTTTGTTTAGCAAGCACTCAGGTAATTAATAAGAGGCATTTCTATGGAAACAAAAGGAAGACATAGGTTACTGTTTAGAGCAAATTACAACCTAGTGTCTGAGTCCAGAGTGCTACCCTGAGATGGTTTCTAGATGTTAGGCTCGAAGCATCCTCACATGGAGTCAGAGCAGGCAGTGGCAATCAGATGGGCTTTTTTTAAATTGTTGTTTGTTTTTGTTGTTCTAGCTTGTAATTCAGATGTCTCTGGTGATTTGCTTGAGTAGCCCACAGAGCAACAAGCACTAAGATTATCTATACTTGTGTTTTGTGGCAGTTCCTCTGAAACTGACCTCAAGTTGTCCACCTTGAATTTGTAGGTCTTCAAAAAAGGGGGCAGTTTTAGTTTTTAATGATTTTAAGTCAAGAGACTGGGAGAAAATTGGAAACCTTAGGTTGGAGAGTCATAATTAGGTATCTGAGGAAACCAGAAGAATTTAGGATCCATCCCAGTTTTATAGGCAACAGTAAACAGTCAAAGATAACTAATCAGAACTAGAATCCAACATCCACAAAGGTGTATTATTGAAACATAATCTTTCCCTAAAATCACCCCCATTTCTTCAAAGATAGCCAAATCAAGACTATTTTGATTGTAAAACAAGTCTGGTGTTAAGAAACTTGACCTAATTATTTACATAAACTCAGCAAGAATAGTAATTGATCATACAGATTCTTTCAAGTCTGCTTTCCTTGAACATTTTACAAGGAATTTCTGATTGAACTTTTAGTAGCCTCTCAAGGCCAAAAACCAAGCCAAATACTTGCCATCAGACTTGCCTGTAATACCTGTAGATTTAAGTGAATTTTTCTTCTTGAGATCCCCAAAATATTCTGAGGCTTCCTGCATTTTATACATTTTATACTCACCTGGGAAGGCTACTGGAAACTCTTGGAGCAAGGTATGAGGCCAATATTTCCAAGGGGCTTTTTTGGCTCCTTAAAGTCAACCTTAATCCTTTAAAGTTGTCTAATCATATCTGAGTCACTTCATGTGTCTCTCAAATATGACATTCCAGTCAAAGCCTTGGTAACATACCAGAGTTTCCAGTGGTGTCCTGTCATAATGAAAACTGATTCTTATTGAACTTATGCAAATAATTATAATTTCCATGAAAGAAAGAATACTCACTGTGACTTTCTGAACTTTGAATATTTCAAGTAGAGAAAAAACTTAAGTTTCAATTTGTTCACAAAGGTATATTTTACCATATTTCTGTAAGTCATAGATACCCTAAGAGAAAATTTCCTTAAATCTCAAAGAACAAACATTAGAGAACTGGCAGTGTTTCAAACAATAGTCATAAAAACTATAATCATCTTCCTCAATTCATTCAGTCCCATGTCATTATTTCTTGCTTTGTTTGAATGCAGCTATTCCACAAATTCTTACCCAGTTTAATTTTATGATTTTAATGATAGCACATACCTGTATTTGTCAAAAGTTCTTCTCATGAATCTCCTTGATGATGAAACACATTTTGCAAGAGCATCAGAACAATAAATATAAATGACAAAAAACTCAAAAATGGAAAAAATGGACATGGTTTAAGATCTGATGAGAGTTCATTATAACACAGTTGACAAGAAAATTTTGTTATTTCTGTGACATACAACATTTCAATAATTAGAATATTTAGTGATGACTTTATACCAGGACACATTAAAACTTCAGGAATTTCATATACTTAATCAAAGATCTGATAAAGACAAAATATAGAAACTGGTTTTCTGGGCAGATAAAGTAAAAAAAAAAATTATTTATAGTTTCTTATCAAGAGCAGACCAACAATCCAAGAAAATTTTGTCTTTTTAACAGAAAAGCAGAATTTCAGTAGTATGCTAGTGTAATTTTAAAATCCATTCATTTCAATTTTAGTCCTGACCACACATAAAATTCTTTTCCAGAGTTTTTCCTTCACAAGCCTTCTATAACTTTTTCATTCAGATTTTGTCTTAAGCCCTCTCTCTCTAAATAATCAGTCTCATTTTAGAACAAAATTAATTAATTTTTTTTCTCAACAAAAAATATATTCCCATTCCTTTTACCTTACTTATACATCTTCTACTCTCTATATACAGAGTTGCTTTCATTATTTCCATCACCCTTAATTACATTTAGGAGAATTTTAACTTAAAGAAACCTTCCTCTCCAGTGAAAACTCAGTAGTAACCAGTTGTGAACCAGAATTTTTTAGACTGGAAATTTATGAATATATTTCATAACTTAATTTTTAGATTTTTTAAGTCCAAGGGAGCCTTTGGGCCACTTCATACTGATTTGGGAAGTGCTTCAGCTTGATTCTCATAAGGAGATGACCCAACAGGTTAGGGTGCTCTTTGCTCCTTTGATAGTGAGGGTAAGAGGAGCAGGAGCCTATGGTGCAGAGGCACCGAGGATGGTAGAGGAACCGACTATCTGAGCTGTGTCCATGGGTGGTGTAGAAAAAAACAGGAGGAAGGGGGAAGCAGAAGCAGAGGAGGAGAGGTGACCCCAGCAAGACTGGAGATGGACAAAAACCCAGACAGAGAGGACTCCAGGTCTTAAAACTCATCAGCTCAAACAGAATAACAGGTATATGTTTTCTTTCCACCAACAAAAAGTGAAAATAGTCCATATCAGGCCGGAGAAGTCAGGGAACCTCCCTGAAACAAAAGGAGTTTTGGCAACTGCTTGGGAATACTCCTCAAAATTTCTGTCTGCAGGTAGACTAGCCACAGACAATTGGCCCAGTTTTCATAACCATTAACCCAGAAACAATGAAGGAGAAGCTCCCAACAAAAGTCAGGCAACATTCATGTAGTTCTCTTAAGGCATATTTCTGATCTGACACACAAAAGAGAAAGAAAACAAAGAGGAGATGACTCAGGAAAAACAGAGGGAGACATGTAAGCAATTTTGGCAGCAATCTGTTTACAACAGAGACAAAGGGAGGCCACATAGAAAACTTGACAAAACACAGGTATGGTGGCAGAGAACAGAACTAGAAGGGCCTGAAGCAGCTGAATTGATGGTGGATTGAAGGGTTTAAGGTGAAGAGAGGAGTGTCCTTGACCCCCTAAATTAATGTGGGTCAGGGTTTGGTATAGGGCTATAAAGGCCTGAATATATGGGATTTCAGTCCATTTTCCCTGTCTTTTATAGAAGAGATCAAGTTGTAGTATGGTGTTAGAGTTAAGACTACCATTTTCTGGTAAGATTTCCCTACCCTCTAGTTTATATTGGGGCCAAGCAGGGTTACAAAATAACATAAGCATTTTTCTTTTTAGCCTTTTTAATGGGAGTTGATCCTAGTATCTGAAAATACATCACAGAGGGGAGCCTTTGGGGTGGAGGTGGAATTTCCCATTGTCTTCAGGGAAGAGTTGACTCTGATTAATAGTGTCACTCAGTGTGCTGCTACTTTTTTCCCTCCTGGTGACCAAAATAAAGAGTCATAGGGACAACCATCTCTGTTGTTCAGGACAGTTTATATAAATTCTTGGAACTAAAATCCATGTTATCCTCTTAAGAATGAGTTGAACATCATCTTCTCCCAGTGACAGTAAGCTTTTCTAAGAAGAAGAAAGTTAAGAAATGTGTTATAGTCAGTATCATTTTGGTCAAAATTAAAAATAGAAATTGTTTTGATAACACTTGTTTCTGTTTAAGTTCTCTTGAAAAACTCAAATTCAGAAACTATTTTGGTTGAAAATACAACCAGTTTTGTGCTTATAAAATGAAAACCATATACCTTTAAAAATTTTATTCTGAACATAAAATTAATATACATTTATTATCTCTTATAGTACAAGAAGGTATAAAATACAAAATAATTCCAACAATCATTAATATATTTAAAAATTGGAACTGACCATTGTTACACACACACACACACACACACACACTCCTGTGTATTACATGAAAGAAGATATTGCTTAGGCTACTAATTTCCAACTACTTATTTTATTTTATTTTATTTTTTAATTTATTTATTTGACAGACAGAAATCACAAGTAGGCAGAGAGGCAGGCAGAGAGAGAGGGGGAAGCAGGCTCCTCATTGAGCAGAGAGCCCAATGTGGGGCTCAATCCCAGGACCCTGGAATCATGACATGAGCTGAAGGCAGAGGCTTTAACCCACTGAGCCACCCAGACACCCCTCAAACTACTTATGATAGAATTTAAATTCCTTTAAAATATAATATAAATATGAATTTATTTTATAAAGCCCAGGCAGTCTCTCACTCATTGCCAAATGTTTCTTGGAAACAGAGGGGGAATCAACTAGAAAATGGATCCTTGTGGTATGTGTTGTATTCTTACTTAAGTGAAGATTGTCTTCCTGATCAAGGACTCAACATTAGTTCAATCATAGCTAAAACCTCACATTCTAAAGCACAAAGAAATTTATCAGTATTTATTTTAATTGACCTTAGAATTCTAAAAATTGAAGAAACTTAAATGGACATTATATATATTTACATATGATGCATGGGGATTGATCTTACTATAAATTATGCACAAAGCATATAAATTTGCTTCAAAGTTTTGATAAATGTTCCCTAAACTGACTATAATGCTTATCATAAGCAATATTTAAACAAAAATAATGTTATTTTCTCTTGTAGAATATTAACACATTTTTGGCCAATTATTTGAATGATGTATGATTCTTAAAAATAAGAGATATCTCAAAAATTTGAAGTAATAGCATTTTTTTCTTTTTTATTTTTTAGTAATCAGAGAAATGCAAGATATTGCTCTTGACTTTAGAGAGCTGCCTTCAGAATATTTCAGAATTACTTCATTTATTGAAACACTTCATATGCCACTGGACAGCCACAAAAACAATTGTCTGATCATCTATCAGGACTTTTAAGTAGAATCTCCAGTGTAGTACTGCATGTAGAAAGAGGTTACTTGGAGTTTTACACTCATTCTATTAACTCAGTTTCTGTGTGATCTGGAGCAATTTACTCAAACTTTTGGAGTTTCTTTTCCCCTTATTTGTAAAAAGGAATGAATCCAAACAGAGACTGTTTTCAGCTTAATAAAATCCCTTTAGGGATGCCTGGGTGGCTCAGTTGGTTAAGCGGCTGCCTTCGGCTCAGGTCATGATCCCAGCGTCCAGGGATCGAGTCCCACATC
>ML102302.1:37949-162749 GCA_003697995.1 Taxidea taxus jeffersonii | reverse complement strand
TAGGTATGCCTGGGTGGCTCAGTTGGTTAAGCGGCTGCCTTCGGCTCAGGTCATGATCCCAGCGTCCAGGGATCGAGTCCCACATCGGGCTCCTTGCTCAGCAGGGAGCCTGCTTCTCCCTCTGCCTCTGCCTGCCACTCTGTCTGCCTGTGCTCGCTCTCTCTCTCTCTAACAAATAAATAAATAAAATCTTAAAAAAAAAATCCCTTTAAAGAAGCACCATAAAAATGTACAGTAGTCATATATTCCCTAGAATTACACTTCAGGAATGTTGTTGACATAGTCCATATGCATAAGTTTGAACCTTGACTTTACAAAATTTTTAAGTTGTAACCTGGGAAAAGATGTGTGTGTGTGTGTGTGTGTGTGTGTGTGTGTGTGTGTGGTGTGGGTGGGTGTACCATCCTGCATACACATATGGTCAGTTGTGATGCTGGCCATTTTCCTAGCAACACAGAACCCTGCCAATACAGCATCTTTGTCTATTGATTTAACTCCACAAGTAGCTATATTAAGGTAGATGTGTGAGCCCATCAAACTATTAACCTCAAAAGTGGGTATGAATTTTATTTGTGATAGCTCTTATATCAGAGCCCTATTTAGTTTGAACTGTTTATCAAATGATAAAGGAAAAAAAATGAAACTAGGACAGTGTTATCAAACTGATGATCCATGAGCTGAATTCTGTCCACAGATGCATGCTTTTGCCATCATGGTTGATCCAGAAAATGATTTAAAAAATATATTTCCTAGTCAAAGGTTACCCATAATCATCAGCAGCAGGAAGGCAGCTTTCTTTGGTTCCCACCTGCAAACAATTGTCTATAACTGAAAACAACTACTCCCTTATCAAGGGACATGCTTTCTAGACCACCCTACTTAGTCTGATTTACCCAGTTATATTACTTTCTGGTCCATGGAAATGTCCAAATCCTTTACCCCATGTATAGAACTTTATTATGCCTCCATACTGTTTCTTGAACACTGTTGATTAATTTGATGATCACTGTTATTGGTACAATTGATAAAATACCAGGAGCAGAGCCTTCCTTATATTAGGGTTCTCTTTTCTATCTTAGCCTTTGTCCTTTTCCTCCTCCTTTCCCTGAACATGTTCTCAAAATAAAATCATATCTAAATTGTACTCAACTTTTTTTTTTTAATTTATCTCCTAACTCTGAGAATGGAGAAAGCAAGGAAAATACCCTCAACCCCACAGGGATATTCATTTGGAGGAAAAATGATGAGGTGAAAGGAAAATAGTAGAAACAACAAAGGGAAGCAAATGGAAACCCCAAATTCCTTTCTCCAGCAACACATAAAGAACACTCTCCAGATCCCTAGTAGGAAACAACAGAAATTAGAAATAGAAACTGGGCTTAAAGAGGGTCCAGCGGGTTAAATGTGTTGAGAAATGTATCATTAAATTCTATCCCCATATATCTCTCAGAGGTTTGAGAAGAAAACAAAAATAAGAATAGTAAAAAGCCATACACAAAAAATAACCTCACTTAATCATTCTTTCCCCACTTCTTCATTATAAAAGTTTACAGAAATTTACAGAAATATAACTTGACATCAGACACATTATCAACAAATGGTGATTAAGACCTAACCACAGACCTTTTGTACTCAACTGTTAACTAGAATTTACATTGAGCAAAGGCACTCTTGTTTTTAGCTTTGTTCTTGGTTTGTAGAGCTTTCCAGTGAACATCAATGGCTATTGGGAAGTTCTGTTTCCAGTTTTGCTAGATTCTCTGTTGCTTTCCTCCACTTCTTCCAACACAGATCAGGAAAGTGTGTGGGTCCAGTGATGGTGTTTGTTTCCACTTGCGTATGCTTGAGATTCATGGATATAATTTGTGGACATTTTGTGTGTAGATGTTGTCCATGTTTTTGTTGTCTCGTTTCTTTCTGCCTTGTTTTGTTATTGCTTGGTGTGGATTCCAAGACATTAAAGAACTGTGTTGCCATTGCCATCTTTCCATACTTCATAATTCAGTTGTTTTAATGTGGGGCGAAATAATACTTTAAAAGAATAAGATAAAAAATTTGAGTAGGTTCTAGAAATAATTATAGCCAGTTATAGCCATGAAGGTAATAATTTCACAATATAGGGAAAATGTACAATCAAATTTTGTCAGAATTTTAATTAATTGGGGCTTTATAATGCTTTTCTCTTCTTTCATGCTTATAATTAATAACTGATCAGATTCCATCATATTTTCTATTTGTTTACTGTTTTTTATGGGTAATCTTAACAAAACTAAATTAAATCAACTCTGTAATAAATCTCTCTTTTTAGTTGTTGTTTTGCTTTCCCTGTGAGACATTTCTTTTTTTTTTTATTAATTTAGAGTTTAGCATAAATAGCTTTAGACCATTTTCTCTTTCTTTGTTATATGAAACAACATTTTTATATCCTATCAATATTTATCTTAAACTTATTTTTAATTATTTCTAAGAAGTAAAGCATTTGAACGAAAACGACATGCTTCCCTAACATCCTCAATCTACAATATAATGCTAAAATTCTATGGTTCTCTACAGTGTTTCCCCAATGCTACTTAGGAAGAATAAACTTCCCATGAAAGACACAGTCCTTCTCTAGATGGTGTTGGAGATGTAAGTAAGGATGGTTTTATTTATGTGGATAACCTTGATCAGACTGTATTTCATAAAAAGCAAATCATTCCCACAGTATGGTTCCTTAAATATTGTTTGTAACAAATTACCTGTAACACATCCCTGTGACTGATTACAACACACCAATTTGTCATTGCACTATACTGAAAACCACTGGATTACAATTTGACCTTTCCAATGGCTTTTCTAAAGGGTTTGTGCAAATCTTACATTTTAAAGGAAGCTCCTTGTGTGTGTTGTAAAATGTCATCATAATTTGTCTTCACTGCTGTAGTATTTTTATTACTCAGGGGAATTACCTTGCCTCAGGAAGAAGATTTCTGTTCCTGGCATTCTTTAACTTCACCAGAGAGTAATTTTTACAGAATGCCCTCATAGTAACCATTCTGAAGTTCATAAACATGGACTTATTAACACACAGTTCTCCTTTGGTACTGGAGCAGTCATATATAACTGACAGAGTTTTGTGGCTCCGTAGTTTGAGAAGTAATGGTATTGTAAATAGGTGTTGTCGTTGTTGTTCTCATAGAGGTATTCTCTGATTTCTCTTCAACTATTCAAAAATGCACTGAGATATGCTTAGGATTTTACCCTATCCATTCTTGTTAATTGAAAAATATTATTCTAAGATCAAAATAATTTTCATTTTAGGAGAGATTTGAGATAAGTAACATTTTATTTCTTGGCCCGCACAAAGTTTCACTAGCCATGGAGCTAGGAGAGAATACAGCTGATGGTGTTTTTCTGTTTTTGTTTTTGTTTTTTCTTTAACTGCCTACTATATGACCTCAGCTGCCAAAATGTCATTTTATCTTGTGGAACACTTTCTCCGCTGCTGACTGTTACCTGTTTATCCTCTAATATGCATTTCTTCAAATGTGATCAAATGTCATTTTTACACATCTTTATAAACAGTGTACCTTTCTAAGTAGACTCAACAAAGCTACATAAAAATGGGAAAATTCTCATTATCTTATTTAATGCAAACACTGTTATAATTATTTGAGCTTTATTTTATTCTTTTTAAAGATTATTTATTTATTTATTTGTCAGAGAGAGCAAGCACAGGCAGACAGAGTGGCAAGCAGAGGGAGGAAGAAGCAGGCTCCCTGCTGAGCAAGGAGCCCGATGTGGGACTCGATCCTAGGACGCTGGGATCATGACCTGAGCCGAAGGCAGCTGCTTAACCAACTGAGCCACCCAGGTGTCCCAAGTGTTATTTTAGAAATATCCACCTGTTCCTTTTTAAGTTGAAAAAAAAAATAAGGACACAAAACACTGAATCCCCAAATAATAATAAATCTTCATTCTTTCTATTTTTTTCTTAAAGATTTTATTTATTGATGCCCTGTTTCAATCCAAATAAAGAATACAAATGGCCACTGTGCCTATGGTAGTAAGCTGTGCCTTTGCCGGGGAGAAGGATTCCATAAAATGTGATTCCTGCCCTACAGGAACATGAATTCAGCAGGAGAGCTGGGACCCAGACAGATTCTTGCTTGAAAATCATGGTCAACAGAAATCGGCAAACTAGGCACACCTGGGTGGCTCAGTCAGTTGGGCGTCTGCCTTCAGCTCAGGTCATGATTCCAAGGTCCTGGCATCAAGTCCCGTGTCGGGCTCCATGCTCAGCGGGGAACCTGCTTCTCCCTCTGCCTGCTACTCCCCCCTGTTTGTGTTCTTCTCTCCCCCCTCTAACAAATAAATAAATAAAATCTTTTAAAAAAAGCAAAAAAAAAATTTATTTATTTGTCAGAGAGAGAGAGAGAAAACACAAGCAATGGGAGTGTCAGGCAAAGGGAGAAGCAGACTCCACAGTGAGCAAGCAGCCTGATGCAGGACTCGATCCCAGAACCCTGGGATCATGACCTGAGCCAAAGGTAGAATGCTTGACTGACTGAGCCACCCAGGCACCCCAGAAGCTTCATTTTATCTAAAACAATGATTTTTTTTAAAAAAATTACCAAACTTTTTTTTTATAAACATATAATGTATTATTAGCCCCAGGGGTATAGGTCTGTGAATGGCCAGGTTTACACATTTCACAGCACTCACCATAGCACATACCCTCCCAATGTCCATAACCCCATAAATTATCAAACCTTTTAATAGAGCTTCCAGTCAATAGTCATATTATGTTTATCATCAATTTTTATTGAATGTTTGATGAAGGGAATAGAACAGATAGAAATAACAGCATGTTTTTCTTGGGGGAAAAAAGGAAATACTAAATTATGAAATTAAGAATCATTTCCTAAATAATTTATACATTTTAAAAGAAAAATCATCATTTGACTGTTGATCACCATCACCCCATTACCCATGGTTCCAAGTGGTAAGCCACAGAAATGACTTGGGCTATAATTACTAGAAAATGAATTTATCAGAAGGATATTAGGTAGCTCAGAGTATTGCTAAGATTTTAGGAGACTAAGCAGCCTGATTGTTTCCAAAATTAAACCACAGATCCAGTTCCGTGAGGACACCATTCTCTACTATGAGCACACACCCTAATTTGAAACCTGTTTGTTTGCCATGCACACTGGACTCTAGATGCTGTGGAACCAGAGTTGCCAGTGTTTTCCTTTAGGAACTGCTTATTTTCACTGCCATAGCATCTAAGAAACACAAGTCATTTTTCCTATTTCCTATTTCATGGTATGGGGCAAGCATTTGGATCTTATTGGAAGGATCTATGTCATGCTCATACCCAAGCTGCAAAAGAGTCTGGAAAGTGGATATTTCTATTATTGATGTAAGTTTTGCCTCCCACATGGACGTATAAAGTCATGCAAATATAGAGAAGAGGTTTAGTTACTGGGTAATTTTTTTTTTTTGCTAGTTGATTTTTTTTAGAGCTTTTTTTTTTTTTTTTAAAATGTTTTACTGGTGCAGATCCTTCAAATACTATTGAAACTCGGGACGCCTGGGTGGCTCAGTTGGTTAAGCGGCTGCCTTCAGCTCAGGTCATGATCCCAGCATCCTGGGATGGAGTCCCACATTGGGCTCCTTGCTCAGCAGGGAGCCTGCTCCTCCCTATGCCTCTTCCTGTCTCTCTGTCTGCCTGTGCTCGCTCTCTCCCTCTCTCTAACTAATAAATTAAAAAAAAAAAATCGTAAAAAAAAAATACTATTGAAACTCAACAAAAGTTACTACTACATGTTAAAACCAAAACATGACCAAGTAGTTTCCTTCAGTATTTCAAACTATTTATTTGTGTGCATGTGTGGGCACGATAGCTTATGTGTGTTGTTAAGAGAATACTGTATTCATTTGCAGAACTTGAATTTCTTAGTCTTTTTTTCTTTTTGGCTTCTTTTTTGGCAGAAAAAGGAAGCTCTTCCCAGTGACAGTTGTCTATTCATGAAGCAATTACTTTGACTGTGACAGATTAATCGTCAATCAATGTGCCTTTAACAAATTGTAAAGAAAATGCACTAACCTTTTCAAGTTTCTATCCTGAGCTTGGCCTGAGGGCTCAAGTGATTTAATAACTTATTTGATTTTCTCTTCCTAAAGTTGAAGAACACAAAATTTCTTTGATTTTGCCTTTTATATTCTCTGTGTTGCTTCCTGGACTCTGACTTCTGACAAAATGTCAAATAACTTAGGGAGAAGGTTTATTAAATGTTGCCTTTATGCCCTGCCACCTGGAGGTAATTCTGGTTCTGGTTCAAATCCAGACTTCTGCTGGGACTTGGAAAAGTTCCTACTTGGCCTTGGGTCACACTCAAGCTGTGTATACTCAAAAGCCTCAGAAAATATTGAAAATGGAATAGGGGATTCAGTCAGAGATAAAGGCCCTCAGCATGGTTCATTGTTGCCTGAGAGAATCCACTGTCACCATCATAATCTACTATGAACATTTCACTCTTAAGGATATATACCGAACAGAAATGTGTATATTTATTCACAAAATGCATGTTCCAGAATGTTCATAGAATTGCTATTTTTAATGACCCGAACTAGAAAGAACCTAGTTGTTTATCAACAGTACAATGGATAAATAAATTATTTTGTAGTCAGCAAAATGAACACTGCAATGGGAATGAATGACTTATTGCTATAGAAGCAATAGATGGATTTGCTATCCATCTATACTACTATACTATACTATACTATAGCTATAGCAATAGCTATAGTAGTAATAGATGGATTACAGAAAATATTTTTGGGCCAAAGAAGCAAGACACAAAGAGTATATGCTGAAGAAGTCCATTTTTTTTTTTAAAGTATTAAAATAGACAAAATCAGTCTGTACTAATAGAAGTAATGCCAACCATTTTGGGTGAGGGATAGGGTCAAGGGGGGTTTTAGTTACCAGCATCGTATTTCTTGATGTGAGTGCTATTTTTATGGGGTGTTCACTTTGTGCAAAGCTCTTTGGTTGAACACATAACTTTGTACTTTTCTGGGATGAATGTTAGAGTTCAGTAAAAGTTAAGTACATAATTCACTAAACTGTGAATATTTACACTGATGCATTTAACTATTGCTTTGACTTTTATTTTATTTTTTATTTTTTGAAGATTTTGTTTATTTATTTGACAGATAGAGATCACAAGTAGGCAGAGAGGCAGGCAGAGAGAGAGAGGAGGAAGCAGGCTCCCCGCTGAGCAGAGAGCCTGATGCGGGGCTTGATCACAGGACCCTGGGGCTGGATCCCAGGACTCTGGGATCATGATGGGAGCTGAAGGCAGAGGCTTTAACCCACTGAGCCACCCAGGCACCCCTTGCTTTGACTTTTAATTAAGTCTGTGGTACTACTCTCTAGATCAAGGTAACTTTCAGATTTTTTAAAAAAGATTTACTGTTGATTCTGATTCTCCTGAGTATCATTACCATTCTCTATGAGCAATCCACTAAGCTACTTTATTAGACGGTTGTCTGTAATGAACTGCAAATAAATAATCAGTGAGTGGCATCATTTGGAAGTAAAATAATGTAACACAAACAGTCCATTTTATTTGGTTTTCACAGAAAAATGAAAGACATGCTGTCTGAGAAATATTCAGTGGTATGATGACAAAGAAAGTGTCCCTCTATAGTACTTACCCTTAATTCAGATTTTCTGTACTTAATCACATAAATGCATAATATTATCAGCCTATGTAAATGCTAATTGCTTATCTTTTATTTTATTTTATTATTTTTTTAAAAGATTTTATTTATTTATTAGAGAGAGAGATCACAAGTAGGCAGAGAGGCAGGCAGAGAGAGAGGGGGAAGCAGGCTACCTGCGGAGCAGAGAGCCCGATGTGAGGCTATATCCCAGGACCCTGATCCTGACCTGAGCCGAAGGCAGCAGCTTAATCCACTGAGCCACCCAGGCGCCCCTTATCTTTTATTTTAATATGAAGAGATACCAAACTCTTAATATATGTTCTTATAACAATATCTAGCACCTCCCCAATTGTATTCTTGTCATACCTCATTGCACTTTCTTGATTAACTGCTAGTCTTTCTAGCTAGAATGTAAGCTCTATCAGGGACTACACAATGTTCACTGTTTAATCTCCAGTTATCTTCTGCATTAAAGGATGTATTTTAAATATTTCAATTAGATATTGAAGCATATTTATAGGTGACTGAATGTAGTCATCCAACTAGAAAATTCATACAGAAACATCTTCCTGACTTCTCTGGAAGAGAATCTCAAATCCTGATAATAAGCAGTTGACAAATTGAAAAAATAAGAAAAATTATTTATAATTCTCTTGTGAGAAACAGGCCATAACTATAAATGTAGACTACTGATTTGAAGATTCTATTCATAGTAAGTCAACATCAAGAGCAGAAAACACTGATACACATTGAATATTAAGGTCAGCATTTTTGAGAACTGGAACAGGAGCATGTAAGAAGAAACCAGTTACCACATAATCAGGAAGTCTTTTTATAGCAGTTAATATGCTAAAATGTGCATTTTTGGCCTTATCTTTTGCTAATGGTGAATCATTCTTGAAAATTAAGATAAATAAATAGATTGACAGATATTATACTTTGTACAAATCTTATGAATGGTATGCCAAGAAATAACAAATAACAAATGTAGGATGCTAAATAATTACTTACATGAGCAGTT
Source organism: Taxidea taxus jeffersonii (assembly GCA_003697995.1). NCBI lineage: Eukaryota > Metazoa > Chordata > Mammalia > Carnivora > Mustelidae > Taxidea > Taxidea taxus. The sequence continues at coordinate 154,015 of ML102302.1, read as the reverse complement.
TTAACACATGATTCTGAATCAAACTGTTACTTTGCTAGGATAGCAGAACATTAAGACATTCAAAGACTTCCCAGTAATGTACACTGATGTTTTCCAGTATTTGAACTTTTGCTGAGGTTAAAATTCTTAGGAAATATAACTAAAATTGTACTGAAATAGTAAACAACAGTACTATTACATATTGTATTAAAATACTAAGTACTGAAGTTCCCTTTATAAATGCTACAAAAATGTAGAAAATTTCAAGATTTTAGGAATTCCTAGAAATTCCTGGTTATTCCAATCTTTGTTCCCAAATTCTGAAGATTTAATTTCTGTTGGACACTTAGAAACAGTAAATCCAACTAAGTACTTGATCTGAAGATGCGGTATCTATTTGGAAAGACACTACTTAGAAAATATAAATTATCTACATAGCAGAATATGCAAGTACCTCTGAAAATGGGCACTTGACTACAGAGTTATGAGAGGTAGATTTCAGAAGCATAGAGGAAGTGTTAGTTAATGGCTTTGTGAAGTAAGGGGTATTTTAGATTTAAGTCTGGGTTGCCTTGAAATAAGTGGACAGGGGAGGAAAAAAAGGTAATTTTAGGTAATAAGAATGGAATCATCAAAGTATATAGGAAAAGGCTTTCCATGGCTAAATCATTGAACACATTTTTCTTTTCTCAAAAAATGAGAGTTCATATTATATGTGAATAAAACTTAGAAAACCTTGGTGAGACAGATAAAAATCACTTGTGTTGGTACATCAACAATTGTTGAACAGAAGTACTTGAATGAGATCAAAGCTGGTCAGGGTTTACCCTAAAGGTTACTGGAGTTTTGATTAAGTGTGGGTAAATTCTGCATGTAAAGCATTGAGAGAAGCTGTTATGAATGAGTCCAATATTAATTTTAATTAAAAAATAATTTTCGGGGCACCTGGGTGGCTCAGTGGGTTAAGCCTCTGCCTTCAGCTCAGGTCGTGATCTCAGGGTCCTGGGATCGAGCCCCGCATTGGGCTCTCTGCTTGGTGGGGAGCTTGCTTCCCCCGCTCTCTCTCTGCCTTCTTCTCAACCTGCTTGTGATCTCTGTCAAATAAATAAATAAAATCTAAAAAAAAATTTCCATGTTTATTTTGAATATAGTTATTGGAGCACAGTGAATTCCATTATTAAAAATTAAAATCTCTTAAATAAAACCTCCCAACAGAGATGAAATCTACAATATAGCTTATAACATTATTTGAAATGTAAAGATACTTAGAGGGATTCAAAAACCAATGTGAAATATATCCAGTATCAAATTTACTCATTCCTTTGTTCATTCATATGTCCATCAAATATTTAATGGTTCCCTTCTATTTCCCAAATAGTGAAAACTGTTGAATCACTTTTTAATTACTTAGATTCTCTAAATGGATTCCCTAAAGTGGGAGTACGTCTGGAATTCTTCAGGGATAATATGGAGGTCAGTGTAGATAGGACAAAATGAACATGGCTGGAAGCTCCTAGTAAGGGAGGAGATCTAAGAGGTAGGAACAAGGCCACAAATGGTGGGTTTCATGTTCAGTAGGGCCTTGAAGGCCTTTGGGAGGGCTATGATTTTTACTCTAGATAACATGGGATACTATGGGATATCTGAAAAGAAAAAAGTGACATTATTAGGTTTATGTTTTTAAAAGATCCCTCTAAGGCACCCGGGTGGCTCAGTCAGTTAAGCATCTGCCTTTGACTCAGGTCATGATCTTGGGGTCCTGAGATTGAGCCCCATGTCATTGGGCTCCCTGCTCAGCAGGGAGTCTGTTTCTCCCCCATCCCCCCTGCCTGCTGCTCATGTTCTCTCTTGCTATCTCCTCTCTCTCTCAAATAAATAAAATCTTAAAAATAAATAAATAAATAAATAATCACTCCAACTAGCTTGAGAATAGATTATAGGAAGAAAGAATTAAAATCAAAAAAGACCAGTTAAAAAACTTTTGTAATACCATATGATTTCACTTATATGTGGAATCTAAAAATAGAAAACAAAAATACCCAGCTCACAGATACAGAGAATAAGTTGGTAGTTGCCAGAGGTAGGCAGTGGGGGGTGCATAAAAGGTGAAGGGGATCAACAGGTACTAACTTTCAGCTATAAAATAAATAAGTCATGAGGATTAACTATAAACATGATGACTATAGTTAATAACATTATTGCATATTTGAAAGTTGCTAAAAGTGTAGTCCTTAAAAGTTCTTATCACAGGAAAAATGTTTAGAACTACATATGATGATGGACATTAGCTGAACTAATTGTGGTGATTATTTCACAGTATGTACAAACATCAAATCATGTTGTATGTCTTTTTTTTTTTTTTAAAGATTTTATTTATTCATTTGACAGAGATCACAAGTAGGCAGAGAGGCAGGCAGAGAGAGAGGAGGAAGCAGGCTCCCTGAGGAGCAGAGGGCCCGACCTGGGGCTCGATCCCAGGACCCCGAGACCACGACCTGAGCTGAAGGCAGCGGCTTAATCCACTGAGCCACCCAGGCGCCCCCATGTTGTATGTCTTAAACTAATATAATGTTATATGTCAGTTATACCTCAATAATAATTTTAAGAAAGTTAAACAACCGAACCAACCAACAAAATAAATAAAAACACCAAAAAACCTAAAAATAAAAACCATAAACTTTTGCAATAATACAGGAAAGAAATAATGATGGCTTGGTGATTGTTGAAGTGGAAATTGGAAAAAAATGGTCTGATTCTGGGCACATGGCAAAGTAGAACCAATCAATTTTCTGAAACATTGAATATGGGTCATGAGACAAATGAGCATTCAAAAATAGCTCCAAAGTTTTGGGAGGATAAAGTTGCCATCAGTTGTGTTTTGGGATATTCTGAGTAAAGCCAGAATTTTGGGAAAAGATCCAGTTTAGTTTAGAAATGTTAAGTTTGAGATGTCTATTAAATAAAGGTATCTTTTTAGTTAGCAAACAATGATTTGAAATCACTGATTTCCTTTTAACATTACATACATTCTAGCATTTACTTTTATTATGTTGACAATTTCAGTGAAAACAATTTACAATTGTATTTGGTATTTTTAAGAATCCTCAGCACAAAAGTTACATTTGGAAAGCTTATAAAATCACTGTTCAATTGTTTTCTTAAACATTCCTTTTTTTTTGATGAATTTAGCATCTACAAAATATTATAGTACCACACAATTTTCTTTCTTTAAGACTGGATCCAGAAGCTTAGAATAATATCATACTTGAAGGGCTCAGAAATGACTAATTATGTGGTGGAGTGAAGTAAATAATCATGGAAAATTAATAAAACATTTTTTTATTTTTAAAAGCTCTTCGTTTCTGTCAAGTCTTCTGACATCCTCCTTCCTTTTCTCCTTTGTTTCCTTCCTTTCTTACTTTTCTTTTAATTATAATTTATCTACTTGAACATTTGTTATATTCTAGGCATAAAATAAGCATTTAAAATGATACAGAGTTTGGGTCCCTGGGTGACTCAGTCCTAAGGGTCTGTCTTCAGCTCAGGTTATAATCCCAGGGTCCTGGGATCTAGCCTGGCTTTGGGCTTCCTGCTCAGTGGGAAGCCTGCTTCCCCTCTCACATCCCCCTGCTCTTGTTCCCCCTCTCACTGTCTCTCTCTCTCTGTCAATAAATTTAAAAAAAAATCTTTAAAGTGATACAGAGGTAAATAAGTTGTAGGTACATTTAAGTAATTGAAACACTCATTACAGGATACAGAACATTGTCCTTGCTAAATATAACGCAGTGTTGAAGATATTACATGGAATGAGAAAGGTACAGATAGATATTTAAAATTTGTTATTTCATGTTGTCCATATATTTCATCTTATATAAATTAACTTTATGTGCAAAAATAATTATCAGTTATATAATGTGGCATGCCAGGTTTCCTAATGGTACACTATGATTTGTCATCAAGCAAACTCTTATTTGTTAGGGATTAAAAACTAAAATGTAGGGGCGCCTGGGTGGTTCAGTGGGTTTAACTTCTGCCTTCAGCTCAGGTTATGATCTCAGGGTCCTGGAATTAAGCCCCACGTCAGGCTCTCTGCTCAGCAGGGAGCCTGCTTCCCCCGCCCCCTCTGCCTGCCTCTCTGCCTACTTGTGATCTCTCTCTCTCTGTCAAGTAAATAAATAAAATTAAAAAAAAACATTTAATGTAAACTTTCTAAATATTTTTTCTTTGACTATAAATATTTGAGAATAGAAGAGAAATAAAGTAAAAGGAAAATTGAATTTTTAAAATTTATATAAATATTAAGTGCATATCAGGCCTACATAAGTCTTGGAAGAGTTCTGTAGAGAAAGTCAACTTCATTTGCACAAATGACCCTTGGCAGACATTATATCACAGGGTCCTTGAAATTCCTACTAATAATATTGTCTGTACATCACATGAAACAGCTGGGCTTAACTCTGAGTTTTATTTGCCATTGACTTACTGGATTACTAGATTCAGAATCTGAATTTAGTTCTCTGACACTGTGAAGACAGGGTAAACAAAATACAGAGTCATGTCATTAGTTTGAATAAAACATGTCTACCCTGAGAAGGCCCATTTATCTCTATTAAACATAAAGATCTCCTGGGCTGAAGAAAGAGGTATAAACTCATGGATAAGGGTGGTGGTGTACAAAGTAGCTGAGGAAGTGGATCAGAATTTTGTAGAGAAGGAATTCAAATAATTCAAACAATTTGGTGAAAAATTAAGTGAAGAGTTTGGTGGGCTTTTTATCATGGCAAAAGTATGATATTACAATGATATACTGATATGTAGAAATTTAGAAATGAGATATTAGCATCTAAATCACTATTAGAGGGTACATTGGTAACCCTGGCGTTGAGAATATGGTGATCCCCAGCCTTGACTCCCAAAGTGGGTGAAATGCTAGGTGAACAATTTGAGAAAATGGATTCCAGAGACTTCAACCAACATATAGCTATACTCTGTTCCTAAAAAAGATAATATGGTTATAAAGCACAAGATGTCTGTGGATATAGAAGTATGCATCTGCTGAAGGGTATGAGACTGACTAAGAACACAGTTAGTATGGAAATAAAAAGTAAAAGTTTGAACCCTCACAGATATCAGACCAACTATGTCTGTCTCTTGTTACTTCAATATATTATGTGAATAGCCTGTTGAGATCAGAGTAGAGTTTTACTTTAGCCTGGACCAAATCCTGGATCTTCGTACTTCATTACATATATCTGTCTTGCTTAAGATTTTGCCAAGATTTCTGCAATATAGCAGAAGCCCTACCTTACGTTTCCTGGGTTTTACTCAAGCTAGATTCCTGGCTTTGGTCTATTTCTGATATAGCCACACTCCTTCCTAAGACAGCTGATACAGCTCTTTCAGGAAACAAATCCATTGAATCTTTTGGCATGAACTTATCCACTCTGAGTATTTTCAGTGTTGGTTATCTTAAAACTAACAATAAAAACAAACAAAAAAACCCCAAACTCCATTTTTTAAAATATGTGTTAGCAGCACTCTGATAATAATTAATGCCCTCAGTATTTGCATGCTACTTTCTCTATAAGAATAATCAAGATTTTTTAAAAACTTATGTAAAATTTTATTGGAGTTATAAAATCCTTGAAGCGGCTCTCTGATAAAGTCACTCCACAATTTGATTGTAATTTTTCTCCAAATGGTGTCCTGGATTTCCTTAAAAGGCGGTAAATATCTTTGAAACTTTATAGTTGTATTTATGATATGACAACTGCTTGCAACTATGGGACTAGGACAAAGGATGCTTATCAGTCCTTGTGTTTCTTTTTATCTTCTTATGTTCAATGTTCCTCAGTGTTTCTCAGATCACTTACACTTAGATTAGGGACACAGAACTGAGTTCTGGACAATGGAATGTATACAAAAGTGATACAGACCACTTGGAGAACTAGCCCATAAAACTCTCTTTTCCCATGGCATGATGATGGTGCAGACAACACTGAAAATTATGGTATTTAAGATGAAAACACCAGGGTACCTACGTGACTGTGTAATATAGCATTCCTCCCTTACCTAATTGATTCATTTTGGAATCAATTAAAAGGAGCCACACCTGAGCCCAAGAGATGTGATTGAGCAACACAAATTTTAATTTCTAGTCTTTCAGTTAGATGCAAAGATGAGATGGAATTTTGAGTTTTCTCCTTTGGAGAGGATGTTCTGTGTGTGGAAAGAGAAAAGAAAGATGTGACCATTAGGTAAACCATCATTGAGTTAAGTTACTGAGATTTGGGGGTTGTTTGTTATAATAGCATGTAGCAACGTGTTATAATAGCATATAAACAATATTAAAACTGGACTATGGAAATATAGAGTGCTGCTGTAAGAAAGAAACAACTCAAAATAGATGATATTGGCATAATTGTCTAAATGTGGGAAATAGATACTGGGGAATGACAGTATGGTGATACCTGTTAATGAAATGCAAGGTATTTTTTTTACTAGGTAAAAATATTACCTATGTTAACTTTGAACACAGTCAATACACCTACTGAGTGAGTATATCTGAGGGAGTTGGCTGGGGGGAAAAAAAACATTAGTGAGCATTGATATTGGCTATATTTAGCATTGTATTTCAACAAGTGATGAGCATAGAAGAGATTTAGAAGTTGGATGGTTTAAAAGCAAAACTAAAAAACAGTTCAGAAATTTAGGGCCTTAACTGAAAAGCCAGCTGCTTGTAAATATCACATATTTGGAAACAAGATAGAAAATTCTTTTCACCACTGGTGGTCCATTAGCGCCAGCCTTCTTCAAAGATCAGATAAAAGAATGCTCTTGCTCTCTCTCTCTCTCTCTCTCTTTTTTTTTAGAATTCTCTCTTTCATTCTCATGCAATAATCTCAGTGTTGCCTCTAGTAAGATGAGGGGGAGAAACACAGAGGCAAGGAGGCAAACCTGAAGACAATGTGAGTCGTGTCTAAAAAGAACTTCAAGTGTATTTCTGATACATGGAATCATTAAAACCAAATAATTTAGAAGTATATGAAGATTTTGATGAAATTATATTGATAAAAATCCTCTGATCTCAGATTCTAAAAACTTTTGACATTTCTAGTTGTGAAAGAGCTTTCAGGCCCCCAGACTTGATCCAGCAGGAAGTTCATTTTTAAAAATTTATACAGATCCCAAACAAGGTATACTCCTAAATCTGCTTTTCAAATATGCCCAGGGACATCTTATTTCTGATTCATTATGGAATTTGTAATATGGAGTTGCAGAGTAAGCATATAACTGGCTTTATGGACCTAAAGTTGCTAGACCAAGAGGACCACATCTGACCCCAACAAAGATGACTGAACAACAGAACATCTAAAATTTCTAATCTTTCAGCTGGATGCAAACACTAGATGAAACTTGGGGTTTTCTCCTTTGGGGAAAGGAGAGAGGGTGATCCTATGGAAGGAAAGGACCAAAATTATATTTGGTTATAGAATGATAGAATGTGGCACAGAAAGCTAGTGCTTACAAATATTTTCCCTCTCCTTTCTAGACACACAAAAATGTAGGACACTTTCCTTTCAGTTAGGTTGGACCCCTGTACCTGAGTTCTAGTCGATGGAATATGGGTAAAAGTGAGAAGAGTTGCTCCCAGTCTTGACACATGAAAATCTGTCAGGTATTGGGGCGCCTGGGTGGCTCAGTGGGTTAAAGCCTCTGCCTTCGGCTCGGGTCATGATCTCAGGGTCCTGGGATCAAGCCCCACTTTGGGCTCTCTGCTCAGTGGCGAGCCTGCTTCCCTTCCTCTCTCTCTGCCTGCCTCTCTGCCTACTTGTGATCTCTGTCTGTCAAATAAATAAATAAAATCTTTAAAAAAAAAATCTGTCAGGTATTATCCACCATCTCTTCCTTCATTCTGCAGTAAAATTGAAAATCCAAGGTTGGAGTTAAAGATGATGGTACCACAAGAAGGAATAAACTAGGGGCTCTGAATAATAGCTTGAGTAGAGTCCCCTTCTATTCCCTTACTCTTGACTACCCAGCACAGATGGGATTGTGACTTGGGAGACAAATAAACCTTTGCTATGTTACTCTATTGATATTTGGAGTTTGTTTCTTACATGGCTGGAATTTTCTATTAAATACACACACAGGAAATTGAAATTAGGACTGCCTGAAACATTTTGTTTTTCTTGCCTGAAACATTTGAGGCACATAGTTATATTATAAATTCCATAAAAACTTGCTCCACGAATTGGGTTGGAAGATCCATATTATCTTTGTCATCTGGGAAAAAAAATAAGAGAGACCAAACCTATAGGAGGTGAATTTACTGAGAATGGATGGTGTATGATGATTAAGGACTAAGTTTAAAATATTCTCACTTCTTCTGTCCTGAAGACCCAATCTAATCATGGAAAGAAAAAAAATACAGAAAAATTCTAGACAGAGTCTTTGAAAGTCATGGAATAATGTAGCATACATAAAAAAAGGGTTTCAACTCAGTTACTCAATACAAAGGAATTCTTTTGAATGAAAAAACAAGGAGGGAAGAGATAGAGGACTTCATATAGGCCCAAACTATCATGTAGTTATTGTAGAAATTAGAATGTGCCTAAAATGCTAGAGCCTAGGAGTTCTAGAGGTCCAGGAGACAAGAATAGAACTGGCCAGGAAGCAGTAGTGTTGTGAGTCCTAGAGAGATGCAGAAAGCCATCACTCAGTAAGTTTGTGGAAATTCCTGGATCCTGAAGAACAGCTCATATTTAATTATGTCCAAGTGATGATAGGCCATATGAAAAACTAAGGAGAGGTGGTACAGGACCTCAGGACACCCAGGTACTCCTTAGGGACTGTTGAAGTAGGTCAAGAACAGGGTTTACATGTATACATAGGTTTTTGAGCTTTTGTTTTGTTTTAATTGGTTACTGCTTTTCTTTCACTGCTGCTCCTCCTATGGAACTAAACTTTACACAGACTCTGTATCTGTCACCTAGAATAACATTTGGCATATGGAAGGTACCCAATAGTATTTATTCAATGAATAATAAATATTTTCTGTTAATATGCCTTAGCCTCCCAGTCTGTATTCTGATATATGCATAGTTGGGTTTTTTGGGGGGGAGGGGGAGGGGGCAGTGATTCAATGTTAAGAAACAACAGAAATAAAATATTGTATTTCAAAATTAGAATATGATGTCATAATTTATATAAAACTATGATTATATTATTATAACTATAAAAAACTATACTGATCTAATTTCATCTTTGCTTTTTTTACCACAGTATTTGGGTAAGAAACTAAATCAGCTAGCTTATTTTGGAATTACATTGAGAATTTGTTATTGTCCTAAAAGTCTCTAAGTATGTAATATTCTTACTTTAGCCTGACTTTCTGAAACAATAATTTATTTAAGATTTCTCTAGTGTTTGTTTTTCACTAGTTGTTTTTGGTAGGTCTTCAATACAAGAGAACAGAGGAGCTTGCTGTCCCTCACTACCACCCCTCTACCATGTTTGTTCTCATCCTTTCTTAAAATAAAAAATTGCAAAAGAAAAAAAAAAAAAACAAAGAAAAAAACCTATATCTGAACTACCTGAATGTCAGAGCATTTGATATATCAAGGTGTTGTGAATGTAGTGATACATCTGTCATTGCCTTTCTCATTATTAATGGGATTCTAATTAGACCAATCAGTTTTAATTAGTATGCTGTCATGTAGCAATCTAATAAAATACTGTCAGGAAAATTGATCTGGCCTTAATGCTAATTACTCTCTTAGATTCTAAGCTTTATAAAAATAGGAATTGATAACTTCCAGGCAACTTATGTGCTGTCTCCCTTCCTTTGTCTTATCTTGCTTTCTTATGCACAGAATCTTCTACTTAAGTTGTCTCCTTAAGTCATACTGTGTTCCTAGCCTCAATTTATTTTAACCACACCTTTGTCTTTGGTGTAACCTAAAAAGAGTAGTGTTTTATCCCTTGTCAGAAAAAACAAAAACAAAAACAAAAAGCATTTCTCAGTTAAATTTTTCCTCTAAGGAATGTATCAGATTGTAGTCCCATAATCCTAGAGGCTAGCTCAAGACAGGGTTAGACACAGGTCAGCCTCTGCATAAATCAAAGTCAGAGAGGGAAGGGGGTATGGCTAGAATCAGAGATTTATGAAGACAGCAACATTAACATTACAAAAGAAATATCTTAACAGTTTTCATATGGGATTTGTTTACCTTTGTTTTTTCAAAGATGTATGGCATATTTGAAGTTAAATAAATGAATATTTCCAAGAATCAGGTGAGTGATTTTTTTTTTTTTAACTGCTATTTAAATCTCTTTAAAATCAAGATACCTGGGCGCCTGGGTGACTCAGTGGGTTAATCCTCTGCCTTCGGCTCAGGTCATGATCTCAGGGTCTTGGGATCCAGCCCCCCATCAGGCTCTCTGCTCAGCAGGGAGCCTGCCTCTCCCTCTTTCTCTGCCTGCCTCTCTGCCTACTTGTGATCTTTGCCTGTCAAATAAATAAAATAAAATCTTAAAAAAAATCAAGATACTTTAAGAAAACTGATATTTTCTTTTAGTCATAAGGCTCTAAGGACACAAATCTTGAAGACTGACTTAATGACTCAAATGTCTAGATTTATTTTTAGCTCACTATCTGCACTTCTAGGCTTTTTTAAAAAAAGATTTTATTTATTTATTTACAGCAAGAGACACAGCGAGAGAGGGAACACAAGCAAGGGGAGTGGGAAAGGGAGAAGCAGGCTTCCTGCTGATCAGGGAGACTGATGCAGGGCTTATCCCAGGAACCTGGGCTCATGACCTGAGCCAAAGGCAGATGTTTGAAGATTGAGCCACCCAGGCGCACATATCTAAGCTTTTTAATGAAATTGTTATTGGAGACAAAATTTAAACCTATCTTTCCATTTAAAAATAAACTGAACTCTACTTTTTTCTTTTGAGCTAAATTTATCTTAACAGTGTTTCAAATTCAAGGGCAGGTAGGATTAATTCAAAGCAAGAGATTTCTTGATCTTCATAAAAGTTCCTTTCCATTAATATTTCCATAACCATTACTTGGACATAGATGATCTTTATTAATTATATAAATTTGCTTTTGGACACGATCTTCAGAGAGTTAGTAGCTCTGAAGTTTCTGAAGTTTCTGAAACCCATATAAAATATCCTATATAACTATTGGGATCATATTAACAGTTTTATGTGTATTTGTTTCTAGGAATCCACTAGATTTTACCTTGTGGGTGAGATGAAAGGAAAATCAGATTGAAGTGATATTGATTCACTAATCTACTCTTTATTTATTTTTATTTTTATTTTTATTTATTTAAAATTTTTTTTCATTGATCCAAGATTCAATGTTTATGCACCACATGCAGTGCTCCATGCAATACATGCACTCCTTAATACCCACCAGCAGGTTCACCCAACCCTCCCTTCCCTTCGAAGCCCTGAGTTTGTTTCTCAGTGTTTACAGTCTCTCATGGTTTGTCTGCCCCTCCGATTTTGCCCAACTCGCTTCTTCTCTCCTTCTCCCAATGTCCTCCATGTTACTCCTAATGCTCCACAAGTAAGTGAAAGTGAAACCATATGATAATTGACTCTCTATGCTTGACTTATTTCCTCAGCATAATCTCCTCCAGTCCCATCCATGTTGATATAAAAGTTGGGTCTATGGGATATGGCAAAGGTGGTCCTAAGGGGGAAAGACATAGCCATCCTAGACTCACTCAAAAAATTGAAAAATCCAGAATACACCATAACTGGAAAATCAACAACAAATTAAACCAACCCCACACACAAGAAGGGAAATAATCAAGATTAGAGCAGAGATCAATGAGATAGAAACTACAGAAACAGTAGAACACATCAACGAAACTAGAAGCTGATTCTTTGAAAGAATCAATAAGATCAATACATCACTCACCAAACTAATCCAAAAGAAAAGAGAGAGGACCTAAATTAATAAAACTATGAATGAGAAGGGAGAGATCATGACTAACACCAAGGAAATAGATACAATCATCAGAAATTATTATCAACAGTTATATGCCAATAAGTTAAGCAATCTAGATGAAATGGATGCATTCCTGGAAACCTATAAACTTCCAAAACTGAATCAGGAAGAAATTGACAACCTGAATAGACCAATATCTAGTAATGAGATTGAAGCAGTGATCAAAAACCTCCCAAAAAACAAGAGCCCAGGACTTCACAGATTCCCTGGAGAATTTTGCCTAACATTCAAAGAAGAAATAATACATATTCTCCTGAAGCTGTTTCAAAAAATAGAAACAGAAGGAAAACTTCCAGACTCTTTCTATGAAGCCAGGATTACCCTGATCCCTAAACCAGGCAAAGACTCCACCAAAAAGGAGAATTTCAGACCAATATCCCTGATGAATATGGATGCCAAAATACTCAACAAGATCCTAGCTAATAGGATCCAACAGTACATTAAAAAGATTATCCACTATGACCAGGTGGGATTTATCCTTGGGATGCAAGGGTGATTCAACATTCTCAAATCAATCAATGTGATAGAACAAATCAATAAGAGAAGAGAAGAACCACATGTCCTCTCAACTGATGCAGAAAAATGTTTTTCTTTTTTTTTAAATTGTGTTATGTTAGTCACCATACAGTACATCATTGGTTTTTGATGTAGTGTTCCATGATTCATTGTTTGTTTAGACCAGAGCTTTTCACAGTGTGATCTGGTAGCACAACCAGTCCATGAACTATTTGTTACCTGTGCCAACAAGTTAGGAGTTTATGCGAGAAGGAAAATCACCTGTCATTAACACATTGTTTAGGTCATTTTGTTTTTTTGTAACGAGACTCTATCAATGAAGAAAGTAGCAAACTGAATTCATTCCAACACAACCTCCTTACTTCATTACATGCTGTCGCTTTGAATAGGCCCAATATAGACAGTCTGGTCATATTGAAAACATAAAATATGTTTTCCTTGATGATACTATTTGCACAGATTATAGGAGCAATATGAGGAAAGAGTCCTGTTTATTCCATTCTAACCAGCAAAAAATACTGGATTCCATTCTAACAGCAAAAAAAAATTTGAAAATGATGAAAAGTTTGAAAGAAGATTATTTTTTCATGAAAAAGTCTGTAAACAGTTATCAAGGGTATTTGAACCATAGTTAAACATATAAATAAAAATTTGAGAGAGACTATTTTTTTTTTTAAAGCTGAGAAAGTAAATGTTGAATCCGCAAGCCAAGGAGTCTACACAGGACAGTTAGGAGAGATTCAAGGCACTCAATCATGAGTTGTCTACTCCAAACTCTTTGAGAGTGAGGACCCTGCCTTGTTCACTGATGAATCTCTTGTTGTCTGGCCTGACCTGCTGTGCTCATTTCTCCCTACCTATGCATAGCAGCAGGAGCTTAAATGTGCCTACTTGGAATGCTTTTCCAATATCTCTTGGAGTCTTTTTCAGTTAAATACTAGTATGAAACCTACACCTGGTAAAGCATATCAATGAGAAATGAGAGCTAACTAGATGTTCTGCCTGTGGATCAGGGAAAAGAACCAATGTTGTAAATCCTTTGCTCAATTTGTCAAGAAGGTAAGAGTGTTTCTCATAATCCAGATACCAGTCACTTAGGAAAACAAGCAAATTTTGAGTTGTATTAAGGTAGGTTGGACCAAGAGGTCTAATTAGAGGAGCAATGGAATCCCACAGATAGAGTGTTATGGTATAGACTGCCAGAAAACCAGAGCTAGGAATATTATTGCACACTGTCAGTGTCTGAATTAGGGGACTGCAACAAAAAGATCCCAAGTAACAGAAGAATTCTCTGCAAAGTCATGAAAGCAAACTCAGTTCTGAATGTTTAGAAAGTCTGGGGAGAATCAGGAATAGACAATAGCTGGTCAGAAAAAGTTTGGTTATCGGGCATACATGACCTTCCTAGACCCTCAAACTTGTCTTCTTCCCCTCTTTTTCTCCAACTCAAGAGAAACTAAAAGGCAGCCTCATGCTATTATAATGATAGAGGATATTAGAAGTTAGAGGTGAGTGGTATAGCTCATCATATCCCTCTTCCCACTGTAGGCGTCCCAAACCTGAATCTGTCATGAGCCAAGGGAAGGGAGAATATAAAACTCTATGTGAATTTGAAGTATTAAATGATTGGATATTTTGCTTACTGAAATGAGATTACTTCGCTTGAAGTAACCAGAAAATATTTTATTATCTAAGATTGAAAAATGATGTAAAATGTGCCTCAAACTTCATCAGAAGATGGAGAAATAACTAGTTCCATAGAATAGGTTTGAATGGGTAGTAGAGGAGGAAAATAAATTTGTGTTCAATTTTGCATCCTGTGAATCTTGCCTTGCACAGTTGTTCAGGAAGTTTACTTTCCTTTCCAGAGAACAACTCATGCCAAGCTAATCCAAATTCCACTCACATAAAAACCATATTAGATTCACCCCCAAGGATACTGAGGCTATAACAGTGAAAAGAGATAAAATGTCTTATATTCATGAAACTTACATTCTTCGGTGGCAAGGGGAGAAAACTAGTAAACAAAGAACTTTTAAAAAATTTCAAGTAGATAATATGCCAAAGAATTTAAAACAAAATTATATGATGAAAAAATATGGAGATTAGAGAAGTCACTATATATTACACTAAATTCTGAATAATAACAAAAAGACAACTACACATGGAGATGAGGGTAGACAATTCTATAAAAAGGGAAAAGCAACTGAAAAATCTCCTAAATGAGAACAAGCACACTTGTTTGTTTGTTTGTTTTGTATAACAATATATTTTCAGCACATTTAAGAATACTTAAAATAATAAGTATTTAAGTATTTTAAAATAAGTATTTAAGTATTTTTAAATAATAAGTATTTAAGTATTTTTTAAATAAGTATTTAAGAAATAAGTATTTAAGAATACTTAAAATAATAAAGGGATTGGATCATATATATTTTGACAGTCGCTAATGATGTTTGTGAAATACTTTGGTTTTTCCATTTCTGCACATTGCAGATACAAAGCAGATTTGCATTTTCTAGCTTTCTTGTGATTAAATGGGACCATATAAGTAATCCTGGACAATGAATTGTGAACTGGAGTGGCATTTTTATATTTTGGATCCAACATTTAATTGCCCTTAAAAGTATCTTCAAACCTTTTTTCATTCTTGTGTGGCAACTGGCAACATTCAAGAGATTGGTTGATTTATTAGTTTAGGGTCTGAGTGACGGTACTAAACAAAGTCCTACTGTGACCCATAATGGATATATAGCATTAAAGAGGGGGGAAAATTAAATCATTGAAACTTTTAAGTAGTTTTGCTTGTTTGTATATTATTGATTGATTGTTCTTGAATTGTAACTTCCTCTGGGAGTCATCAGGTTATGCAAAGATTGGCTTTTATCCGAGATGAGAACCTATGCTGGGATCTTAGGCAAAAAATTACATTATTTGGTTTTAAATTGTGAAATATATTTTTGGTTATTGTGCAGAGGGCGAATTGTAAAGAAGCAAAAAAGAAGTGGATAAGAAACTTAGAAAAACAGTAAACTAATCAGTAATCCAAGCAATAGATTATAAGCTGCTACTTGTAATCAAGATGCAAGGTATAGAGAAAAATGGAGACAAGCTGGAGATATTCATGGAATATTTTAGAGATAATGCCAACAGGGTTTAGTAGGATTTAAAAAAAAAAAAGTGAAGAAAATTAATTCCAGTGTTCACCTGAGAAACTGGGTAAATAAATTGTGGAGTGCACTAATAAGAAGGAGCAGGTGAGGAATAAATTGAGAGAGAGAGAGAGAGAGAGAGAGATTGAAAATTAAAGTTTACATTTAAGTGAAATACTTAATTTCTTATCAAAATGAAGATGTCAAGCAGAAAGTTTTTTTTGGAATATGGAGTTTAGCAAAGAAATCATAATTGAGAGATTAAATTGAAAATTACTAGAACATGGACAGAATTTATAGCCCTGGGACTTCATAAGTCACTAAGGAGAGGTTGTAGATAGTGTAGGCCAAGACAGATTTTCAAGGAGAGAACATTCAACAGTGTTGAAAACAGATGAAAAATGAAACATAACAGATGGGATATAATCATGGTATTTGAAAACATCCCTGAATCTATGATCTAAAAATTGTTTTTCATCATTAGAGTATTTTTTGTTATAATTATATGATAAGCCAATATAACAGCTTTACCTTATTTTATACTTTTGTAGAAGGATAATGAAATATATTGTTTTTGCCTAAATATTTTTCAGTTTTCCCAAAGGCCTCTCACTCTCTCTTAATTACTTGATGGACAATCTTTCACTTGAAGATTTCATTTTGTCAGTCTTCTTATCAAAAATTAACCAGTCATCATTTTTCAAAATATTATGCAAAATACAAGTATGTTTAGCAAGATTTGCAATTTTCCTACCAATTAATTTTCTCTTTAAGAAAAACCAAACAATCATGAAAAATATTTTGATACTTTCAGGTGGTAACAGACAAGTTCTGTTTCTATAAGTAATGGTACAACTTCGGGAACCAGAATAATAGGGATAAAACATTATATATTTTCTCTTTACAGATTTTTTTTCTTAAAACATTATATTTAGGTTTTGGATCTACCTTTTAAGGTTAATGTTATTGACAAGCTATAAAGATTCCAATTTGGATAAACAAAAGGTTGAAGAAATATATGTTATGAGTAACAGTGAAAAAAATTATATTTAGCTATGAGTAAAGAGAGGCTCGGAGGGGCCAAATATTTTTTTAAATATCACAAGAAAGAAATTAGACTTGTTGTCACACACTGTTGTCACACACTATTCCCTACCAGACAGAGATAAGATTATACAGAGCTATGGAATCTTTGAAGAAACTGGATATAGATCATGAAACATGCAGTGTTCATATGGTAGGTTAGCCCTCAGCTTCTAGTCCTAGGTTCTTCTAGCATGCTGTCCTATACTTTGGGTTTTAGAAACCTATCTCAGGCTTTCTCCTAGATGTTTCTAAATACAAATTAGGTTCCATAAAATAATGTTGTTCATATAAAATTGTGCAGGCAGAATTGAAGTAGATGCCATCTTTCTTGATTTTTTTGTTTACTCCATAAAACTGTGAGTGCCCAGAAACAGATGGGTCATTACTGACAGCTAGAGTCAGGTTTTCAGTGTCCAATCACAAGACTTGTAGTAGTTGAAGAACAGTTACAGAGGCAGCATGAATAGCTTTCTTACTCCTCTGTCACGATTGTGTTACTCATCAGTGCCGTGCGCCAGTATTTTGAGTATTTATCTTCCAAACATGTGGTAGGATTGCACTTCTTAAACCTCTTGAAGTAGGTGGGGACACATTACTTGCTTTGACCAAGGGAATTTAAAGAAAGTGGTATGTGGTATGTATCTTTTCCAAGAATAAGCATACAAAGGCTGGTATATAATTCTTTACCTTTTTCATTTTTTTGGCCACAGCAAAGGTAGAAGTATGCATTGAAAAGTAGTTGTAATTGAGCCCTCACATGCATCACTATCTTGGTGAGTCATCAGATATATAGTAAATCTTATCTGAGCAAGGAATATACAATTATTTGTTTGTTTGTTTGTTTACCATTGTTATTTTAAACCACCATGATTTGAGGATAATTTGTTACCATAGCATGACCTAGGCTAATGTCAATACTATAGATGCTGGTTCCAGGTTCAGAATGTCATGATAACAACACCTAAAATATGTATCATTGGCTTGACAGGAGTGATGAGAAGACTGTCATTTGAGGTTGAAAATTGATAGTCTATACTGTTCATTGGTAAAGTAACTTGTAAAATGGACTTCTAAGGAAATATGGGAGAATGATCATGTACTTAACGACCCTGTAGTTCTAGAGGAAGAAGATAGCAAAGTAAGCATGAGTAGTGTGTATCGATTATTATTGACTGTGGTTGGAAGGTGTATGAAAGAAATGAACTCAGAAAAGAAATGGACCATTTAACAAACAAGCCAAAAAGGAACAGAAATAAACTTAAAACAGGGATTTCCAAGGTTTGAAAAGGCAGGTGTTTTTTAGGCTTTCACTGTTCATGTACTTGTAAAACATATTAAAAAGAAATAGAAGGCTTTGAATGACAGGAATCAAATTAAGCATGGGACTATCATATCTGTTATTATAATCTCTGAATGGATTAAAGTATTTCAGATTTAAGATAAAATTAGGTGTGTGGCTGAGTAAATCTTTAATTAGTTAAAGTGTCTCATGAAAAAAGATATTAAGGTACATCTCGATATCAGGGCTACCACAACCAAAGTACAAAGAATCACAACTCAGTCAAAAAAGAGATGCTGGTGAGACAGAAACTAAATAAATATTGCAAATTTGCAAACCAAGGAAGAAAATGGCAAAGGAAGAATTTCTCATGGACCACAGTCAGAGGAGATACTCTTCATGAGCAGGAAAAGGGCTTAATGAAGGAATATTTCCCACACCTAAATTCATTGGGAATTTGGAATGCTACAGATCAGTGTCTTCTCTGTATCCTCCATTCTTCTCCTCACAAAATGAAAATGTTCATTGTCTTCGATGTTGTTTTTAGTATGTAGATCTCTGGATTAAGAGCAACCACATCTGGACTTCATATAGAGACAATCATGGTGTTCACTAAGAAGTCTTGTCTTTGAGTCTCTTGCCACAGTTAGATGGAATTTGGGAGCATTAAAAGGGCATACTGTGGTAGTCACTATTACTACCCATCAGTATTGCTTCTTCCAGACCCAAGTTATGGGTAGATTTTCCTGACTACTTGACGTTAGAGGTAGCCATGTGACTTGCTGTGACTGATGAGAATCAAGCAAAAATGACACATGTAAATTTTGGGAGAAAGTATTTAAGAACAATTGAATGTTTTCTGTTTTACCACCTGCCATAGTACTCACACAAGCCCCATATTTACATAGAGACACAACCATGAAACATCTCATAGAAGGCTGCTGCCCAAGAGAATCCCCATGACTTACAATGGACTTTATATGAGCAAGAAACAAAGTTTTGTGTTTGTTTGTTTTAATGCAATGAGATGTTGAGGTTTCTTTTTTATTACAAGATGATCTACCCAAAACAGAGTAATACAACACATATGGGTTGTGGTCCTAAAAACAAGTTCTGGTATTAGCTACTCAATTTCCCATCAGCCTGACTAGGACAGAAATTGAAGCTCCTTTGGAAAGCTCAGGCTAGCCTAAAATTCTGTGCTCCAGCTCTTCTAGTAACTTTTTATATACCTAATGCTCTCTTAAATCTCTTTCTTTTAAAAATAGAATGTGTTGTTTCCTCAGACTGAACCCTGACTAAAATTCCTATCAAGGCAGAATCCTACTGGTTAAGAACTAGGATAGGTTCCATAATTGGTAGATATTCTGATAGATAATTTGGCAGTAGAAGTAAAAAAAATAAAAACTCTTGAAATCCAATTATGAACACTATTGAAATGAATAGGTGGCCTGAATTATGGAATTGAAATCTGAGACTTCTTTAAAACCAATTTCCAAAATGATTTGCTTAGTAACCTTAAATGATTTCAGTATAAGCCTTTGTAGGTGTGGTGGGTAAATTCAAGGTCACTACGAGTGATGGCAAATGCAATTCTAGATGATCCAGTGGTGTGGGGGAGGGTGGGGGAGGATTAAACTGCTATGTGTAGTATATGACACAAATTTCTAAAACTAAAAACTATTCAACATTCCTACCTTGCTTGAGGCAATGCATTTCTATTTCACAGGAAATGTCTGAGCATATTATGCATGATATTGGCAAAGGATATAGCCAAGAGAGTTTCCATATCAGAAAGGAGTCACACTTTTGGTTCAAAATGACAAAAGAACAACAAAATGATTAAGGGAAAGCTGTTATATATGTAATAAGTTAACAATAGTTAACAAGCCATACACACACACACACACACACACATTTCCACACACATACACATCATCTTATGCTCCAAAAATCTATAGAATTATTAGGTTGATGGTATAAAGTCTTACGTAGCTCAAGAAATCCTTGCTCTTGGATGACTCTAAAATGAGATGAGTTGTCAGAGCCTTGGATGAGTTCATGCCAGAGGGTAGGATCCTGGAGAATGAGCTGCATAATTCTGCCAGGCACTTTGGTTTTAAGATTGTCTGAGTGAGGGAAATAGACTGCAAATGAAAATATAATTATTTTCAGTAATGAAACTGTGTTAGCTCAAATGAAGCTACAGAGAATTATATAATGTATGGATAAAGCGTGTCTTTTAGAAGACGTAGCTGCTAAGAAAACAGGAAAAGTGAAATGTTCCTCTGATTAGAAATATTGTTTGATTTGCTTTTGCAGGTGAGATGAATTTGATGTGGTCATTAAAGCATAAAGATATTCTTATTCTATGATAAAAATTTATACCTGAAAATACTGATTATGAGAAAGCATTTCAGTTAGATGATGTTGGGTTAAAAAACAATGGAGGTTGGAGACTAGTTTTTTACTAAAACAGTTACTAGAAAAATAAACAACATGGAAACCTAAGAGACTTGGAACATATTAGGAAGAAAATAACAAATGTGTGAAACTAGCAACAGGATGCCACCTAGCCAGTTTGAGAACACAGCCTATAAAATGTGTAATCCTCCCTTAAGTATTGTAAATTGACCACATAACAACACAAACTTTCACTTGTGAGAAAAATGAGATAACACATGCAGGCCAATTGCTGAGAAAAGACTGTAAAATAAAGTAAAATGTGTTATTTGAGATTCATATAATTATATTTGACAGTTGCTTTATTTTGAGGTCCCACATTTGTGTTTGTTTTTAAAAGCCTTATATTCGGAATGAGGCTTGTGCATGACCAGCTACAGTAGTGAATATTTTTAAAAAGCTCTTTTGAATAGCCAGTAACTTACTTTCCCCCTCTTTAAAAAATATATTAATTATATATATTAAGAAAATTTATATATATATGTACATATATATATATATATATATATATAGAGAGAGAGAGAGAGAGAGAGAGAGATTAAGGGAGAGATTTTAAGGAATTAACTTACATAACAAGTCCAAAATCTCTTGGGTCGGCCAGCTGGCTGGAGACCCAGGGAAGAATTGATAATTGCAGCTCTAGTATAGAGGCAGTCCAGACAGGAGGCAGAGTTCCCTCTTTCTTAGGGAGCTTCAGTTTTTTTTCTCTTAAAATCTTCAAATGATTGGATAAGGCCCACCCACATGATGGAGGGCAATTGGCTTTCCTCAAGGTCCACTGAGTTAAATGTTAATCTTATCTAAAATATATCTTCTCAGAAACATCAAGACGTTTTTGACCAGATATTTGGGTACCATAGCCTAGCTGAGTTGGCACATAAAATTCACCATCAAAATTTATAAAGAAGTCTGGCACTCTTCCAATCTTTTTTTCAGAACTTTCACCTTCTAGTCTGCTTCCAGATCTATGATTGACTCTTGGGACTAAATGTCTAATAACAGTTTAACATTTCACTTCACTCTTAGGGGGTTTGTATTTTAATGAGAAAAAGTTTTTAACCGAAAATGACTAAACTCTCTCCACATATAATTTCAATTTTACTTGATCAGCAGAGAATGATCATTTTGAGAAATAACTTTTCTTTTGGTCTGTAAATCTAAGTCATAACAAGTTTTGTGTTTTACCTGGACATGCTCTTTGTCCTGGTTATAATCACCCAGACATTGCTGCTCTCAAATGCCAATTAATTCAATTCAGTAACATTGATTGAGTGCCTGCTTTGTGCCAGGACTGTGCTAAAAATCTGAAGGCAAAAACAGATAATCTCATAAAAGAACTCATAGGCTGGCAAGGGAGATATATATACAAATAAATAAAACACAGTTTGACAAGTGCTGCACTAATTGTATAAACTATGATCGGAGCAGAAGGGAGTTAGTAATGGTTTCAATCTCGGGTTGTCAAAGAAGTTTTCAAAAATGTAAGATGGCAATTAGCTTTGTGTTGAAAAATGACTGGATGGATTACAGACAGGGAAGCAGGGAGTGGAGTTTAGCACACAAAGTAGGGGGATGTCTGTGGGAAGACAGGACCTGCTTAGAACACAGCCTCTCTGAAAATATTGGTGGGGACCAAACGGAGAAGATGTGGTTGGGCTAGATATGGAATGCAGTAATAGGAAGACTGAAGTCAGAAATTGGGGATACAGATCCATTGAAATATTTAAGGTGAGAAGCAACAGGACCAGATCTTTGTTTTAGAAATTTAAGTTTAATGGATAAGTGGAAGATAATTAGAGTTTAAGAGAGAATTTGAGTCAGACAAACCAATTAGGAAACAGTTAACAATTGTTCCAACAAGAGACAATCTAGAATATAATGGTGGAAATGGAGAATGAAAGATGGATTTGGAAATATATATTCAGAGAGATGTTGATGTTTGACTGGATGTAGAGAGATAAGAATTCAAAGACTATTCCTGAGCTTATCACAGCTTCAAATATCACAATTCTAAGTGTTTGAATGAGTTTTCCTAAGTTATTGGCTACTCTCCCATCTTTTCAAAGAGGCTATTGAACATAACTTTGCTTTAGACTAGAGTCACCGTTATGAACACTCTCTATTTTACTTTACTGAAGTTTATAGTTTTGCTTTATTTACATTTGTGAGACTTTATTTTCTTTTTCTGTTTTTAGACAACTCTTCTTGGGCCATTGTGAGAGACCTACTTATTAGAGATTTTCTGTAATTTCTAGTTTACTGATTCTAACAGAGGGTGGACAAGGAAATCAGAACAAAATCATAAAGGAAGTATACTAGTGAGTGGAAAATTCATGAACAAGAGTCATGGAGTATTTCCTCTGAGGTAAAGAGAAAATTTTTGTCCTGAGTCTTTGTTACAGGTTTCTGTGTGTCTGTGTGTGTGTGAGGGTGTACACACTCAGAAACTTTATTTACTTTTTATTTCAATACTGTGTATTGAAGAGTTTAGATTGACTGTAGTCTAAACGCCAGGTGGGGAAGATTTTATTATTAATATATGTGTTTCATGTGTTGTACATAAGTTAAAAATTATTAAATTAGTTCATTGTCTGTAAATCCATTGTTAAGAGTAGAAATGCAGTGTGTTATAAACATACTGCTACAGATCAGACATTGGCAAAACTATGGCTCACAGGGCAAGTCTGGTCTACCACCTGTTTTTTTGTTTGTTTGCTTTTTTTTCCTTTTTTTTTTTTTTTTATATACCTTAAGAGCTAAGAACAGCTTTTATATTTTTAAAGATATATAAGTATATATCTTTAAAAATTTAAATATAAGAGACCATATAAGACCCAGAAACCCTAAAATATTTAATATCTGGATTTTTGCAGCAAAAAAACATACACAGCCCTCATTATGAATAAAGGCTTACTTCTCATATGTGCATTTTGTTTTTACCTCTGTTTTATTTATTCACTAGATGAATGGTAAACTCATTGAAGGTAGGAACAAAGCCATAGATCTGTGTATCTCTCAACATTTGGCACAGAGTATCAAAATAGCTCATATCTGTGATTCTGTGATTATAAAAGTTTGTATAGCTCACAAAGCTTCCTAACATTTGTAGGATCCAAAAAAAGGGAAGAGGGAGAATGACAAATTCTGTAGGAAAAAAAAAAAAAAAAAAAGAAATTCATATAAGAATCCCAGTTTGATTTGTCAAGGACCTCCCAAGGCTAATTTCTCATTAATTTTTTCATCCTTGTACAAATATAAATTAGATTTTTATAAAACACTACCTTGGAAATATTCATGAAGTTAACAAAATGTACGACCATCTAAGTTTTAAGCATTATATGACTAACTAATGCCATTTTAAATAAGGAATGAATTTATGATGAGCACAATGGAAACTTTATTGATCTTCTAAAGAAGAGGTTCTGTGAGTACATGGCATAGCCAATAAAACCTGCTTTCTAAAAGGATATATTACTCCTTTGACTATATCAGTTTACCTCATCTGCTTTGAAATTGAGTAATTTCTTAACACACATTTGAAATAAGTTGTATTTATTTAAAATATATTTTCTGTAATATATTTATTTAACAAGGAAGATAAGTCAGTAAAAGAGCAAATAGGCAACATTTTAGTACTTCAGTGTATAGCCTCTGTCCTGATACTGCCTTAGTGTGAATATCTCTCCCTTCTTTGGTTGTGTCTGCAAAAGGTAAAGCTGTTGTTTTTCAGTTTCCTCATCTATAAAATGGGTATGATACTAAATCCTTCTTCACAGAGTTTAAATGACTTATAACCAACTGGGTGGCTCAGTTGATTGAGCCTTTGGCCTTAAGCCTAAACCTTCAGCTCAGGTCATGATCCCAGGGTCCTGGGATCAAGTCATGTATCAGGCTCTCTGCTCAGCAGGGAGTCTGCTTCTCCCTTGCCCTCTACCCCTGCCCTGCTCTCTCTCTCTCTCTCTTTCCCAAATAAATAAAATCTTAAAAAAAAAAAAGGCAATATATGTAGATACCATGGTGCTGAAAACATAACTAGTAACTTTCGCTGTAACTTTTCTTTTCACTGTCTCTGTGCCAAGCAATGCTTGCCATTATTCATTGCAGGGATGGAATGCATAGGATGTCTTTTTCAAAAGAGCTTTAATTTTTAGTCCCAAATCTCCATAATTTCTGGGAATCCCTTTCAGGAATGGATTTAAGGGGGGAAAAATATTGTTCAGCTTTTCTGAAGCTATTTCATTTAATTAACAGGATGTAAATTAGCACCCACGACACATCTATATTTTTTAGACCACACTGTATTTTTAAAATGATAAAGATAACATAACTCTCATGGTTCTATATTTAATAGAGTCAAACAGATAATTTGAATTTCTGATGATCATGAAAGGCTTCCTCTTTTGGTCTCATGAATAGAATGCAACATAAAAGTAGTGATTTGTTTATAGAGTCATTAAAGTCACAGTCTCACATAACCATCATATTAAAAAAATCAGGGGTTAAAGGAGTATTTTAAACAGTTGTGACACAAAATCAGATCAAAATAAAAAACAAACACAGAAACCTCAAATAATTAGATGATGTATTCCACTATAGACAGTAAACTTGAGAAAGAAGATTATACATAATGTAGCTGACATGTTAGCAATATTTTCTTTCAGGTTGTATATGGTATTCAATATTGAAAAATATGCTTTTCCATAGATGTCAGGTTCTAAAAAAGCTAAAAGCAATACTTAATAGCTTAAATATACCAAATAAAAATGTACACTAGTGTATAAAAGGCATATTTTGAGTTAGGTTGTAATTCAAAATAAACTCATACTTGGTCATCTAGATAAAACTTGATGCTATTTATTATCATTAATATCAAACATTTGGATAAAATCTATAGAAGTTGGTTCTTAAAAATAAGCATCACCTACGTAATAAAACACATGCTGTTTAAGATTCTTCACTTTCTATTTTAAGAGACATGCTGATTTACAAAGCAGGGATGGAAGACCCAGCACTGAAAAGGCAGTGCCAGTCTGAAAATGTTAGAATAGTATGTTTTCAATACAACATTCTGGAAAACAAAAACCCATAGAGAGTAAAATAATCAGTGGTTTCCAGGAAGGGAACAATAGGTAGAACATGGATTTTTAGGGTAGTAAAACTATTCCGTGTGAAATGGTAATGGTGGGTACATGATATTTATGCATTTTTCAAAACCCATAGAACTGATCCCTAATATAACTATGGGCTTCAATTAATAATAATATATCAATATTGTTTCATCACTTGTAACAAATGTACCATGTTAATGCAAGATGTTAACAAGAGGGGAAAATGTATGTAGCAGGTGGAAGGGAAAGGGTGTATATGGAATTCTTTCTGCTTATTTTTTCTGTAAACCTAAAAATGCTCTGAAAAACAAAATCTGTTCATTGATTTTAAAAAGTAGCATACATGAAACATTTTGTCAAAGTAGGTGGAAACTGCTCAAATGATCTTCAAGAAATAAATACCACAGCCATCCTAGAATCCTGTAGAACTTAAAGATAACCAAGGAAAAATGTTTTCTCTTTCCTCAAAGATTTCTACGGAGAGAAATTCTACCACTTTCTTTCTTATTCTAGGATTTATTTACTTTATGAATCCACCAAACTACCCTGTTTATTAATACTTTTGTCTTCTCTGAAGTGAAGAGTGATTTGATCAGTAGCCTTCGTATATAACCATTCTCTGCTAGAATTTCAAGTAAATTACTACTTTGCTTTTTTTGCTGTTCTGATTCTGATGAAACAAGCCAACACCTTTAGTCCTTTGTCATAAACGCAATCTCCAATGAATCAGTAAGCAGCTGATGGACAAAAATAATTCATCCATAGGAAGCCTATAATTTAAAATTTATATTTCTAATGTGGAAATTATCAAATTCTAGAAAACAAAAAATTATATATTATAGAACATCCATGAGTAGAGAAAGTTACTTTTTATATTGAGCCTTACATCTTTGTTCTCATAATGGATTATGTTTATTTTTTGATGTAATAGAGGATAAAATTCTGACTATCCAGGAAATAATTTGACTAAGCTTGTGTTCAAAATCTGATTTAATTCACCCTTTGATAATGTCAACATCCACAACTCTTTCTTTTCAGATAAAATGTCTTTATTTGAATAATCAAATGCCAAATACCCATTTTCAAGGAGAGGTAAAACCACAAAGGATATTTACATGTAGAAGTTGACCGTTGCCCAAGAGAAGATGTAATAGAGAGTCCATGTTGTGTGTAGCTTATTTCTGGAATAAGTCTGCAGATGAATTAGAATGTTAATGTTTGAAACTTTTGAAGTGCGAATTGTCCATGAAGTGATAAATATCACTGAAGATATGTTAATAAAATGCCCAACAAAATTATAAAGAGCATAATTTCGGTGAACATGTGCTCTTTCTGAGTATAATAAATTATACTCTCATTATAGCTATGGGAGGACAAAAGAGATTATATTTTCATTTTATGTGAAGAATAAGCACTTGGTCCTAGCATATTTCAAATCAATTTTATATTATCTAATGCTCAACATTAAGGGCTCTTTTATTATCTTAGATAATAATTTTTGTATTAATTTGTATTTCAATTATTTGGAAATTGCAAATTTCTGTTCAAAATGATTCATGGAATCAAATTAAAATCAGAATATATTTCTTTTTCTGTTTTTAATGTACTTGAAATTTATACATCCCTTAATTTGTAGGTGTTAATCACAAGCACTACTTTTTTTCTCTTCTGTACTCGAAGACAGCTGTTAATATAAAGCTATGAGGCTATGACTCTTTTACCTAGCAAGCTGAAAACTAATAGCTTGATTATTCAGTCATAACTCTTCCCTTTGTTATTTTTTATCCTCTTTTGACAATATGATAATATATCATGAGGCTTACTAAAATATTTTACTTTATCATTTCTCTTTGTCTCTCTGTCTCTTTCTATACACACACACACACACACACATACACACACACACATGCACACATACACACACATGCCTATTCTATACTAAAATGAAGGTTTGGCCCCCATAATTAGACGGTTGCATGTCACAGTTGGCACTCCCACATCATGGCTTCCTACTAAACTAGTTGTGATATGATGATATCAGTATAATCCTCTGAAAGTCGTCTCCTTGATTACACAGAGAAAGTATGGGGATTAGCTAGTTGAGGCAGGCGGGGTTTTCTGGAAAGTAGGTGCTCAGGTGAGGCAGGTGTGAAAGATTTATTTCTCAGAGGTGAGAAATACCTGGGGAAAGAAAGAGAAGGAGGAAGGTTTGGGTATGGGTAGTTGTCAGACCTTGTTGCTGACCCTAGAATGTCTTTGCTAAACCAATATGGAGCAACAGAGCAAAGATTATGCATTGAAGGAGTCCTGTGTGGAGAAAGAATGGCTACGCTATTGCCCAAGATCTTGTGCAATCATTGATTGAAGGCCACTCTGAAACATAAAGGACTTTGCCTTAAAAATTTGAGGTGAACCTTGTATAAGCAAACAGCTAGAGGCTGTCAATTAGTCACACTCATCACAAGTGGCCAGCAAATTCTCTCTTGAAGATGAACCTCAAAATGTCTCATTTCCATGTTTGTACAGTCCACTCTTTGAACCACATAACTTCACTTTTCCACACACGTTCAGGGAGCAGGAACTTTAAACAATTGGTGGGGCCACTTTCTGAGGAGAAACCTGGAAGAGAGAGGAGATCAGAGACTTCTCTACAGTTGGTCTTGAGGCTGCTATTGGTACTCACCATTGCCCACAAATTTCAGCCCGAGGTATTAGCTCTATTGGTCTTGGTGGATTACCTCATAGTATGACCCAGATTCTCATTCCTTGAGGTTCCAAGCTCTTGGTAGTCATATATTTTTAAGGCCAGTGTTGGTGTACTTGTTTACCCAGTTCATTCAGGTATTGACTCTGAGAGGTTACTTCAGCTACACCTTTATCAGGCAATTCTGATGTTCCAACAGGTGCCATCTCGTTAATGATGAATTTAGCCTGTGGATTCCATATTCATGGAGCTCCTTCCACATGTCTTTCTTTATAAAGTAGGCTCTCTGGTTATTTATAGTCAAACATTTCATCTCTCCCAGGGTCTAGAAGTATGCCAAGTAATTTTTTCAAAACAAATGTAATTCTGTTTTAGAGATGACATGGCCTTATTCCAGAAACTGGGAGTCCTGTGATTTTTCCATTGATGCTTGCCATAAAGTCTATGTTGCATCTTCTTCCACCACTGTGATCTCCAATAATATGGTATCCTGGATTGTCTGAGGTCAGAACTGTTTACACTGCAGTATGGATCTTGTGCCAAGATCTTTCTTGCTCCAGGTCTCATTCAGACTTATAGCCTCCTATATAATCCTGTGTCTGGGTCAGAAGAGCATTCCTAGGTGTGGGGCATGTTATCTGTAGAATTTAAGACACTTACCTAGCATTGAGTGTTGTTTTTAGTGGGTAAAGGGTGTAAGATGAAGTAATTTGTCCTTTGCTTTGAAGGGGAAGTATTGGCATACTCCTGGCCATTGGACATCTAATTTTTTTTTTTTTTTTGGTCTGAAGTATCAGATTTCTAATTCTTCATGGGGTTTACCTCCCACCCTTTGAAGCACATATAATTTGACATGATCACATAGCGATCTCTTGCTCATCCTGCCTATTCAGCATGGTGCTATCATTATAAAGAATCAGCATGATATTCTATGAAATGTGCCAATGATCTATATCTTTGTATGATACACAAAAATAGAGAATAGAATGGTCAGCCATGGGGCAAAACCAAGTTAAAATTGTGGGGCATTCCAGGTGAATGTGAATGCTTTCTGATTTTCTC
Source organism: Taxidea taxus jeffersonii (assembly GCA_003697995.1). Taxonomy (NCBI): domain Eukaryota; kingdom Metazoa; phylum Chordata; class Mammalia; order Carnivora; family Mustelidae; genus Taxidea; species Taxidea taxus. Next base: position 124,632 of record ML102302.1, on the reverse strand, counting down.
TCCTGTTTGGGATAGACTAGAAAGCCCTAAGTCCCTGACTGCATGTTATGTACTTGAGGCTACATTAGTACATCCTAGTAACAATACTTTTATCAGATGTGGCAGTTGTGATTGGTCCTACTATTTAATTGAACTTTTGGTAGTCTGAACTGATTCTCCAAGATCTATTCAATTTTGGTAAGGGCCAGACTGATAAATTAAATAGAAATATGATAAAAATCACTTCCTTTGTATTCTTGGATCTTGAGTGGCATTTATCTTTATTTTTCCTCCCACTCCCAAAAGGCAGCACTATTCTTTTTTGACTGGAGGGGCATGTGGTTTCAGAGGCTTCCACTTGGCCTCCACTGCTATGATAGCTCTTATCCCAGTGCCCAAAGATCTAATGTGAGGATCACTAAAACTGCCAACTGTGTTAATCTTAAAAAAATCCATCTGGGAACAATATGGATGACCAGTGCTTGGATTTACAGATGTATATGACTTATTGTAAGCTAGAATTGGGCCAAGACTTAATTTGTTATTTGACACTCATATGCTCCCATTCTAAGAGGGACCTGTGATAATGCTTGAAGTCTGCAAGTATCAATGTCAACTGAACCCTGTGTCCAATGATCTTTGAAATGTCTGTGTATTCCTCTGAACCTAGTGTGGAGTCATTCAAGTAAGTAGTCATAGATCCCTTTGAGGAAGGACTGGGGGAATTATTATTTTGGCTATGATATTTCAGTCTTTCCTCTGCAGATCAGGTCATCTGTTCAGGAAGTAGGTTCTGGCTGAGATTTGAAAATCTGTTTAGATCTGGAAACTGGGTAAGGTGTTATAAATTTTATTGGAGCCACTGGTTTCAACTTCGTGTTCATCATCTACACACACACACACACACACACACACACACACACACACACATCATGCTACAGTGGTATCTTTGTTAGCTGTCATTTATTTGACACCTGTGGTTCTTGGAACATCATTCATGACTCTCTCTATGTTTCAAATGTTTCAAATGCCCTTAGCCCAGGGGACCACCCCAAATTTGCCATTACAGTGATACAACCCTCTGGTTTTTGGTGGTTCAACACTGCCACCTGCCTCCTATTACTTTTGAGACCGTATTATCATCCCATTACTTTCAGCAAGTTCTATGACAGCCTCTCCAATATCAGCCCTGACCTGACCTGACTATAGAAAGCCATAACTGAAGTTCTTAATGATGCCTGTCATTAGGCATTTTTCTCCTGAGTGTATTTCTGATAGCCTTGGGTGAATGGTGTGTCTTTAAGGTCATGGAACATAATTCTCTGAATGCCCTCATAATTTTCTGAGTGACCTCAGATAATCTTTAGGCCTTGCTTAATATATCCATTCCAGTATGCCCACTTTCCCTGGCCTTTAATCCCTTATTTTCTGCTCTAGCAATTTAGGCATTTTAATCTCACTCATTGTGGCCATTATGTTTTCCAAGCTTCTAGATCTTGTCTTAGCAGTAAGTTTGCAGCATGCCCTGGGGGTCTTGTCAGGATATGAAATCTTGTATACTGAGCTGGTGCCCCAAGTCAACAAACTGCTCTTTTTCTGGGCTTCTGCTCCAGTTCCTTTGAACCAGCACCCTCAGATTCCTGTCCCACTGTTCCTAGTGATAAATGCTTTCTCATTCCATTTAGGGTAATCTCTTTGCTGTCTATTAGTCCCAGCATGGGTTGGCTGAGATATGCAGCAACTTAACTCTAATTTGGGGCTTGCAGGGAAAAAGATGGTGGCATTTCTGGGAGGTAGAAACTAGGACCTTGTAAGAAAAAAAAAATCTCTGTATTTTCTTCCTGAAACAAGTATTAATTCTTAACGTGGGTGGTGGAAGGATGGGGCACTTCTTTAGGCTCAAGTGGTCCAGACAAATCCAAGGAGTCAAAATCTTTAGAGACATCTACACAGCCATTCTGAAACCATGTGTCAGGTCCTAGGTTTTCCCAAATAAGGCCCTGAATTTGGCATAACAGGCTTAGCTCAGTTCAACATTCAGTCATCTTTGATGAAGTTCTAGAACCTAGGTGAGGTTCGGTGGGGTGAGGTCCGGAGCCGATGACCAAGAAAGAATTCTTGAGACATCTTTGGTGCAAAATGGTGGTTTATTAAAGCACGGGATAAGACCCCTGGGCAGAAAGAGCTGCTGCCCCGGGTTGTGAGGGATGGCAGGTTCTGTACCCGGCAGTTGGGGAAGATAGGGAAAGGGAGGCTTCAAAGGGAGCTTTCATATGCTAAAGAGGGCCTACAAGGTACCAGGATACCTAAGGTTTGCGGCTTGATCAATGTTGTCTTTCCCCTTTGGCAAGCCATTAACATCAAGATAGCTGGGAGATTCCTGGTGGAATGTCCATTCCTCCTATAAAACATCCTGGTCAGTGAGTTTTAGGTTTAGAAGAAATTTAACTTTATTTACATTTCCTTCTGCCTCAGCCTCCTTCAGTTTTATGGAGGGGAGGGTGATGTTAGGGGTTTAGGAACTGAGTTACTTGTCTCTGGAAGTTGGGCTATTGATAAGATAGCTTCTTTGTTGTAAATCACTAGGATGTTTGTAAACCAAGGGAGACTCCTGTCTTGCAGGACTGTGATCTCTGCAAGTTAACTATTTGTTTTTCTTTTATGGCAGCCAGGAGTGCCTGAGGGATGTCATGCAGGTCCCTGAGGTGGGGTGGGGGGTGGGGGTGTAAGGTGCCACCTTTGCTTTGTCCTCAGCCAACCTTCTGCTCCTTCATCAATCTTTAACGTTCAGACACTTTCGTAGCTTCCCCCCTCCCCACATTTCACAGTTTTAAAAGACGGTTTGGTTTTAATTGTCTATAGTAGGTAGAATTTTGATGGTCATGATCATATCAAAGCTTTCCTATTATAAATACCGGGTACAAAGTTGGCTGCATGCCTTACGCGTGCGCGCGCGCGCACACACACACACACACACACACACACACTATTATACACTTGTGTGAAAACTTACAGGAAATATTGCCAGGAATGGCCAGCAATCCCTGTATGGACGGATGAAAGATTACTCCAAATTTTGCTGTGAAAGAGAGAAGGCAAGGGGGTCAACGCTCAGAGTGAATACCCTTTGCTCTTCTTTGCTCTGGGTTTTATTGGTCCTTCAGGATGATCATAAATTCTTATCACTGTTTCTCAAGACCCAGAGGTAGGACAAAGGGGTCTTGTGGAAACTAGGAGGATTTGTTTACAGGAAAGATAAGATATGCTAATCTGTGTCTTCTGCTAAATGTAGCCTAAGGGACAATGCATACATCTTTTAGATCACCTTGTGGCTGGGCTAAGAAAGCTTCTGGAAGGTAACTCTGGGGCATTCCAAAGGCAGAGTGATCCCTCAGGCCTCAGCATTCCAAAGGCCCTACACCCTTCTTCAAAACCTTCTTTTTGGCCCCTGCAGCCTCTGTTATATTTTAGCAAGCAAGGTATCTGGCTGATTAAACCCAAAAATTATACATTCCTTTTATTAAAAACACAATTATATACAATTAGTTTGGAGTTTGTTAAACTTCGATTGATCTTTTTCTGTTTGCCTGCTGCATGGGATAAGGCTCCTTGATGTTTCGGGATTCTCCTGTTCTCACACTAAGTTTCCAATTCTTAGTTACTTGCTTTCAACCTTCCATTATCTATCTCAGGAGTCAATGCAATTTAGTAACATCCAGTTCCTAAGTTCTTCTATTATTTACTTTGTATATCTCAAACTTTTGAATCATAGCACTGACCAGGGTAGTCTACTACCTCAGACTAACCCACACACTACCAGTGACAATTTCAATAACTGCACTGCTACCTTGTACCAAGAATACCCCTTCCCACCAGTCCTATGTTGAATACCATCTGAATAGACTATCTTCCTGTCTGTCACAACAGAGTTTTAAGTTTAAAGTATCTACATTCCTTGTTTATTTTCTCCTTCTCCTTCTATGGAATATGAAATGTAAGATAAAAATGGAAGACAAAGTTGGGGAACATTTTTTTAAAGCCCAGCTACCATGTTATTACCATGTCCCTGAACAGGGCTTACAAACAAATGTGCAATATTAATTTCCTGTGACTACTCTAACAAATTACCACAAATTTTACAGTTAGAACAATTCAAATTTATTATCTTACAGTTCCAGAGGTCATAAGTCCTAAAATCGAAATATCAACATTGCTGTATTCCTTCCGAAATTCTAGCAGAGAGTTCATTACCTTGCTCTTTTTTTTACCTTCTAGAGACCCCTTGTGTTTCTTGGTTTATGGCTTCATCTTTCATTTTCATGGACTAGTACACAACAGGTTTTGATATCTGAGAAAAAATGAGGATTTCACAAATTAGGTAAGACCACAAATGGATGAGTTCTAAAAACTCTGGGCTGGATACATTTTTTTGATGTCAGAGCTACATGTAAAATCTTGGGATTTGGGGTCATATCTGGGAAAGAATGGGAAGAAGGGGAGAAGAAAAGAGAGTTTCTGAATTGGTGGAGTTTTTATACAATAGGAAAATGACAATTTATCTTTGATAAAAAATATATAAATAATATAATTATTTGATAATTAACATTGTTAAAATTAGAAGACTGATAGCTAAGCCCCCTTGTAAAATTTTATAGAATTAAGTAATTGATTGATTGATTAATTTTGCTAAGTTGAGTTTTATTTACTAATACTGGAACACTTTAGTTCACTGAAGGAGACATGATTTTTTTTTTTAACGTGTTTGTTTTTATTTTTGTTTTGTTGTTTTTCGGTTTTATTTATCTTACAGAAAGAGATCACAAGTAGGCAGAGAGGCAGGCCAAGAGAGAAGGGGAAGCAGGCTCCCCGCCAAGCAGAGAGCCTGATGCAGGGCTTGATCCCAGAACCCTGGGATCATGAGACAAAGGCAGAGGCTTTAACCCACTGAGCCACCCAGGCGCCCCAGGAGACATGATTTTTGCTTCAATTGTTAATTTCATTGAAACTTAGAGATATAATACAGCTAGTGAATAATGTCAAAAAACAATCCTCCATCAGTTTTCTGAATTTCCATACACTTTGCAGAGAGGTGTTGATAGTTTTTGTTCTAGACTATTTATTCAAGGATGTTGGTATAGCAAACAGCCTTGGAAGATAGAAATAGCGTTGTCTTCTTCCAGAGCAGAAGGCAGATTTATTTTCAGACCAGGAAAACAAAGATAATATCTCCCTACAGGGCAAAGATTAGGCAGGTATTACAACAACCACTCATACGATAGGGGCCTTCTAAGCTCTCAGTTACTCACTGTGATACCAAGCATGTTGTACAAGTAGCACCAACTTGGGCCTTTTTGCTTAACACCCATGGTACTTGGGGTCAAGAAGAATTGATGTGAACAGGAGTTCAAGATGTCTGCTGTGCCTTGCATGATAAGTCTGTTTTTGACTGGAGGGTTTAATCCTTTTGCCAGCTGACACAGCTGACACTGTGTCTAACTTAGCTTATAAGGAGGGTAAAAGTTCAGATCCTTCACAGTTCTTGAAAATGGTGGAAGCGGATTAGAGCCCTTACTTGAAACCAAGAATCTGAATATCGCACAATGTCTACTGAGGGAGCCATCTAAAAAGAAACTAGTATAAATATAATGAATGAATTAGCTAGTTACCTTAGTAAGATCAAATTTGATCTTCCCAGGTTTGCAACAGGAGAATGTCTTTACTTCATTAACCATATTATCAATATTGTTGTTTTCCAAAGTCTAACTGGCAAAACACTACTCTAGTAGAATGGCCCACAGTATATCCTGGCCAAGAAAATTGTAGGGGCGGGGTGAGGGAGAACAATCTTGGCAGAGCTTATCCTTAGAATTTCCTAACACACTAACAGTTACACTTTCTGAGAAATCCTACATTAAAGAAAACCATTTGACTTCTTTTACCACAAATACTGCAGACTAATTGATAACAAAACTTCTGCTAGCATCCTGTGGATCTACTGTCCCAGTAAACACATTTTGTGAATTACTGATTGGGATGGATGTATTGTCTGGGCCACTTCTCATCCTCTTATCACAAAGCTTTGAATAACTTCTAGTTTAAATGGTTGTACCTGTATTAGTAGAGATAAGGAAAGATTTGCGAGTCCACACTCCAGCTACAGCAATTATTCTGAACCTTGGATTCACAATAAAATCATCAAAGTGATGCTAAAAAGTTGATATTTTTAAAACTCCCTGGGCTAATCTAATGTGCAGTTAGAGTAAAGTACAATTGTGATAGAACAGTAAAGCAGGAACTCACTCTTGGGGAAATCCAAAGGAACAGAAATCTAGAGTCTATATATTATTCTGCCAATATGGTAGCTACTAGCTACATGTCACTGTATAAATTTTAGTTTAAATCAAGGTAATTAAACAAAACTAAAAATTCTATTCTTCTGTCATACTGGCCACATTCCACATACTCAATAGGCACATGAAGCTAACAGCTACAGTCTTGAAGCACGTTTATATAATGTTTCCATCAACACAGAAAATTCTGTTACACAATGCTGCTATGTAAGGTCAAGTGTTCTCTCCCTGCATGACTATAGCTGAACTTGAAGGCTGTAGGGTTTTGTTTTGTTTTTAAGGTAGCCAGTAGCATTCACTAGGGGAGGAAAGGGATGTGTGTGGATGATGAAAACCTGTAGGTAATGTGTGTGATGTAGGTCTGTATGGGTGTGCCTATGTATGCATGCATGTGTTGTGGGAGTAATGGCAATTGTCTCATTCTTATGGTGCTATGAAATGTACAATGCTCTAAAATCATGGAATAGTATTATAACTGATATAAGAAAAAATTTTAATGAAAGACCTAACATGTTTAGAAGCCCAGCTACAGGAATTTTTCCAATTAACCAGGGCTTATTGTCTTAATATTACTTCTCAAAAGGACTTTCTCTAGTGTCATTCCTATTGATTTGCTCCCAGAAGTATCCTGATTTCTCCAGCTCATGTCCTGAAATGACCCCATAATTAGGGAAGAAATCATGACCAGTAGTTTTGTCAACTGTTTTATAAGATGTTGCTATTAGCTTCAAGATTTGAAACTATAATATAGATTTTTTTCTCAATATACTCCTTATGGAAGACTAGGAAATATTTAAGGGAACAAATGAAAATAAGCAAAAGGCATTATTTGGAGTTATGAAAATATCTCATTGTTTTGCTACATAAGAAAAAATTAAGTTTTTGCAATAGTAGTTTTAATATTTAGCTATTCAGTAAAAACTATGAAGATTAAAATAGTATCCTCTATAAAATTTTATGGTTATCAACCATGTATCATTTAATGGATGATATAAAGTATATTAAAAGAAAAAAAAAACAAAGGGACACCTGAGTGGCTCAGTTGGTTAAGCAGCTGCCTTCTGCTCAGGTCATGAGCAGACTGGATTGAGTCCCACATCGGGCTCCTTGCTTGGCAGGGAGCCTGCTTTTCCCTCTGCCTCTGCCTGCCACTCTGTCTGCCTGTGCTCGCTCTCTCTCTCTCTCCAACAAATAAATAAATAAAATCTTAAAAAACAAACAAACAAACAAAAAAACAAAATCCTTTCTTTATAGTTCCTCATATCATTTAAAACAATAGCACTTGGCTATAGGGAAGGATCATTTGCCATTTCCTTTCTATGGGAAACCTGAGAAAGAGAAAATCCAAGAAAATAATTTCCTGACTCTTAATCCAGGTTCATTAACCACATATTAACTTTCATCAAACAGGAAATATGAGTATTTGGTGATGAGCGATATAAGGACGGTTCCTTTTTTTTTTTTTTTTTTTTTTAAGATTATTTACTTATTTGAAAGAGAGAGAGAGAGAGCAGAGCAAGTGAGAAAGAACTTGAGTGGTGGGAGCAGAGGGAGAGGGAGAAGCAGGATCCCTGCAAGCAGGAAGACCAATGCAGGGCTTGATCCCAGAACCCTGGGATCATGACCCAAGCCAAAGGCAGAGGCTTAAGCAACTGAGCTACCCAGGTGCCCATTAAGGGCAATTCTCAACACCCTAATACTGTGTTCATGTTTCTATCATTTTATAGAACCAAGGAAAATGATTAAATGCTCTAATTCTTTCTCATATTTTGTGCTTAGTCTATTTTTATCGCTGTAATTTTGCAAGGTACATATGAGATTAGGGAACAGTATTGATTAGTTTTAATTATTGCCTCAATAACTGTAAAAACTGTCCTAAAGTTACACATTTAGAAAGCATTAAAAGATAATAAAACAATATCATGATCAACTCTATGTCCACAAAAATGATAACCTGGATAAAATAGATCAATTTTTTGAAAGGCAAAATTTGTCAAAACCCAACAAGAAGAAATAGATGATTTGAATAGGCCTATATCTATTAATGGATTTGAATTAATAATTAAAAATCTTCCAAAAGAAAAAAAAAAAAAACACCAGGCTCAGATAGGTTCAATGTGAATCTACTAAGCATTTATGGGAGAAATTATATCAATTCTCTATAATCTCAGCAGAGGGAATGCTCCCTACTTTATTCTATGAAGTTAACATTACCCTAATATAAAAAACAAAGACATTGTAAGAAAACTACAGATCAATATATATCTTATGAGCATAGATGCAGGAATCCCAACAAAACATCAGCAAGCCAAATTCAACAATGTGTAAAAAATTACACAAAATGACCAAGTGGGATTTATCTTGGTTATGCAAGACTGGTTCAATATTAAAAAAATCAATGATTTTATCAATAGGCTAAAGAAGAAGAAAAGTCACATGATCTTATCAGTAGGTACAAAAAGAAAAATTGAAAAATCTAACACCCATTCATGATAAAGACTCTCAGCAAACAAGGAAGGTGGGGTAAGTCTTCCTCAACTTGATAGAAAACATCTATAAAATACTTACAGCTAACATCATACTTAATGGTGATAAACTTGAAACTTTCCCACTAAGATCTGAGAAAAGGGAAGGCTGTCTCCTATTACCACTGCTTTTCAACATCCTTCTGGAAGTCCTGGATAATGCAATAAGACAGAAAAAGGAAATAAAAGGTACAGACTGAGAAGGAAGAAATAAAATTCTTTGTTCTGAGATGACCTGATTGTCTATGTAGAGGATCCAAAAGAATCAACAAAAAAACTCCTGGAAATCAGGGGTGCCTGGGTAGGTCAATGGGTTGGGCCTCCACCTTAGGCTCCAGTCATAATCTCAGGGTTCTGGGATTGGGCCCCCCATCAGGCTTTCTGCTTGGAGGGGAGCCTGCTTCCCCCACCTCTCTCTGCCTACTTGTGATCAATCTCTCTGTCAAATAAATAAATAAAATCTTTAAAAAAAACAAAAAACAAAACCCTCCTGAAACCAGTTTCTTATGTTCCAGCAATGTAGAGTAGAATTTGAAATTAAAAACACTGTGCCATTTACATAAGTACTTGCCCAAAAGAAATATTTAGGTATAAATCTAACAATACATGTACAAGATCTATATGAAGAAAACTATAAAACTCTGATGAAAGATATTGAAGGGACACCTTGGTGGCTCAGTTGGTTAAGCCGCTGCCTTTGGCTTGGGATCGAGTCCCACATCAGGCTCCTAGCTCGGCAGGGAGCCTGCTTCTCCCTCTGCCTCTGCCTGCTTCTCTGTCTGCCTCTGCTCGCTCTCTCTCTCTCACTCCCTCTCTCTGACAAATAAATAAAATCTTAAAAAAAAAAAGAAAGATATTGAAGAAGAGCTTAATAAGCAGAAATGTATTCTGTTTTTGTGGATAAGCAGACTGAAGATATCAGTTCTTACCAATTAGATCTATAGATCCAATGCAATGCCAATCAAAATTCCAGCAAGTTGTTTTGTGGATGCTGATAACTAATTCTAAAGTTCATATAGAAAAGAAAAAGACCTAAAATAGCCAATACAATATTGAAGAAGAAAAAGTGAGAGGATTGAAATGACTTGACTTCAAACTTAACATAAAGCTACAGTAATCAAGACAGTATGGTATTAGTGAAAGAATAGGCAAGTATATCAATGGAACAGAAGAGAGCCCAGAAGTAGACCTGCATAAATACAGTCAACTGATATTTGACAAAGAAGCAAAAGAAGTATAAAAGAACAAAGATAGGATACCTGGGTGGCTCAATGGGTTAAGCCTCTGCCTTCAGTTCAGGTCAAGAACTCAGGGTCCTGGGATCTAGCCCTACATCAGGCTCACTCCTCAGCGGGGAGCCTGCTTCCCCCTCTCACTCTCTGCCTGCCTCTCTGCCTGCTTGTGCTCTCTCTCTCTCTCTGTCCAATAAATAAACAAAATCTTTTAAAAAACAACGAAACAAAGATAGTCCTTTAAGCAAATAATGCTAGAACACTGGACATGCACATGTGAAAAATGAATTTGGACACAACTTACACCCTTCACAAAAATGAACTCAAAATGAATCATATACCTAAATGTAAAATGTAAAACTGTAACTCCTAGAAGATAACACACAAGAAAACCTAGATGATCTTGGGTATGCCTATTTAATGCCAGACCAAAGGCACAATTCATGAAAGAAATAATTGATAAGCTGAACTTCATTAAAATTTAAAGCTTGTGCTCTACAAAACAGATTGTCAAGAGAGTGAGAAGACAAGCCAAAGTTTCAGAGAAAATATTTGCAAAAGACATCTAATAAAGAACTGATATGCAAAATTACATAGAGTTCTTAAAATTCAACGAGAAAAGAAACAACCTATTTTTTTTTTTTTTTTGAGATCTTACTTATTATTTGACAGAAGGAGACACAGCTAGAGAGGGAACACAAGCAGGGGGAGTGGGAGAGGGAGAAGCAGACTTCCCACTGAGCAGGGAGCCTGATGTGAGCTTGTTCCCAGGACCCTGGGATCATGACCCTAGCCAAAGGCAGATGCTTAACACCTGAGCTATCCAGGTGCCCCGAAACAACTTTTGAACAGATAACTCACCAAAGAAGATATAGATGTCAAATATGCAAATAAAAAGATGTTCAACAGCATATGTCATCAGGGAATTGAAAATTAAAAGAACGAGATACCAAAACACCTATTAGAGTGACCAAAATCCAAAACACCACCAAACACTGGTAATGTTGGGAATGCAAAATGATACAGCTATTTTGGAAGACAGTTTGGTGGTTTCTTATAAAACTAAACATTCTCTTACCATCAATGAAGCAATTATGCTCCTTGGTATTTACCTAAAAGAGCGGAAAACTTATGTCCACACAAAACCCTCCACAACGAGGTTTATAGTAACTTTATTCATAATTGTCCAAACTAAGAAGCAAGCAAGATGTCCTTTAGTAGATGAGTGGATTAAAAACTGTAGTACATCCAGGCAAGGAAACATTGTTCAGTTCTAAAATAAATGTACTTCAAAACATGAAGAGACATGGAGAATTCAATGTTACTAAGTATGCATGTATGTACTTAATGCATATTACTAAGTGAAAAAAGTCATTAGGAAAAGAATACATATTGTATAATTCCAACTCTATGACAAAACTATGGAGACAATAGAATAATCAGTGGTTACCAAGCGTTAGTGGGGAGGGAGATATGAAGAGGACTTTTAGAGTACTGAAACTACTCTTTATGATACTGTAATGGTTCATACATGTTGTTATACATTTGACCAAACCCAAAGAATGTACAAAACCAAGAATGAACCCTAATGTAAACTATGGGCTTTGGGTGATAATATGTCTGTGTAGGTTCATCATTTGTAACAAATGTACCACTCTAATGAGGGATTTTGATAGTGAATGAGGCTGTGCATATGTGAGGTAGGGTTATATGGAAATGTCTGTATCTTCTGCTTGATTTGGCAATAAACCCAAAGCTGCTATAAAAAGATAGTCAATCAAATTGTTTTCACATAATTTTTTGTCTTCATCTTTATTATATTCACACTAATTCAGCAAGGTAGGGGATTATTGATGATAGAGATATAGCAAATTCAAAATTTTATATGTAAATAAATGTGTATCATACTAATATATATTAATTTGTATTTAGATTAAATTTTTATATATATAATTTTTCTAAGCAGCTAGCAGGCAAAAATATGGCTTTAAGAAATATTAAATCAATGTCTTTCTTTGTAATACATATAAAACTCTATACTTAATAATAAATAGAAATAGGAAATAGAAAATAACAATAGACTGGTATGAGTTAAGAGCACAGAATTGGGGGCACCTGGATGGCTCAGTGGGTTAAAGCCACTGCCTTGGGCTCGGGTCATGATCCCAGGGTCATGGGATCGAGCCCCGCATCGGGCTCTCTGCTCTGCGGACAGCCTGCTTCCTCCTCTCTCTCTCTGCCTCTCTGCCTACTTGTGATCCCTGTCTATCAAATAAATAAATAAAATCTTTAAAAAAAAAAAGAGCACAGAATTGGTTGGGGCTTCTTGATGGCTCAGTTATTAAATGTCTGACTCTTGATTTTGGCTCTGGTCCTGATCCAAGGTTGTGAGACTGAGCCCCCCATCAGGCTCTGCACTTGGCAGGGAGTCAGCCCCAGATTCTCTCTCCCTCTGCCCCCTTCCCCTTCTTTCTCTCTCTCTCTCTCTCAAATAAGTAAAAAATCCTTAAAAGAAAAAGAAAAAAAAGAGCACAGACCTGGAACGCAAAGTTGATACAACTTTATTTATGTATATATATATTTATTTATATCTTTTAAGTAGGCTCCATGCCCAGTATAGAGCCCAGTGAAGGGCTTGAACTTACAACCCTGAGATCAAGACCTGAGCCAAGATCTAGAGTTGGATATTTAACCCACTGAGCCACCCATATGCCTCAACACAACTTTAACTATGTAACATTAATATTATAATGTAGTAAACAATGTCTCAAATTTATGTATTTTTTAGGAATTTCCAGATAAAAAAGACCACGGTCTGAAGCATAGCAGTTGAATTAAACATCTCTCTCAGAAGTGCTCTAGTAGATAAAATTCCTCACCAGAATATCATTGACAAGTAACCATGTGAGGGGAAATATTTTATTAAATATTAATGATGCTGCACTTTTAAGCCCAGCTCATAGTAACAATAACAAAATGACTATATTTGAAAGCAAATGGGTGTAGCACATGCCTGACAAAACAATCTATCTAGTACAGGCTATGATTTTTTTCTGGAAAGTAACTAAACTTTGTTAATCTATGTATGTGCGAATATGCACTTCAAATCCCCACTAGCTCAAACTATTGATAGTTCTTATTGTGAATATTTCTGCTGCTTGTAATATATTGATCTGTCCACTAAAGGAGAAACAAAAAGGATATCTAGCTGAAAGATTTTTGTCTCTATTGTGTTTTTCTCTGCGAGGGAGTGCAGTTTCAAGGGTTACATTTCCTTGCTGGATGGTGTGCAACTGTAGGCATTTTGTAGGTAAATGGGCCCTTCCTCCAGTCCTCTGCTGTCCTGAACGCTATGCACTCTATCTCCTTAAGCCACAAACTCCAGCTGATTAGCATCTTCTCCAAGTCCTCCCACCAGTCCTATCTTCTTAAACAGCCCTCTTTTTTTCTCAGGCTCCCCATGCTCCACTTACTTTACCACCTCCACTAAACCACAGTCTTCATTTTTCATAAACATTAAATTCAAAAGAGGTGCCTGTCTGTGATTTTGCTCCTGCATCAACATTAAGCCCACACATTGAGTATGATATAAAGAACTCAAAGTGAATTTATTTATTCTATTGTTCTTTCAAAATAGGTCTGTTGCTAACAGGTCTCTAGGTATACATATGCAATTCACACAGCTATAAAAGGAAAGAAACAAATGCCAGGCACACAGCACCAAGCTGAGAAACCAAATGTTAAGCAGAGACAATGAAGGATCTGAGCTTGGAGGTTAGCAGTAAGACCCAGTACTGACTGCCACTTGGAATATCAAACATTTTAATGAATATGAGACTTTATAAGTTTCCCGAGTAATAAAGAAAGTTGGCATCAGGGCCTACATTGTAGCCACATTGTGGCTAACAATGTAAGGATGAGATGAATAAGACAAAAAGGCATTTCATAGTCTCCATCAAAGAAAAGGAATAAAGGGATAATATTTTAGTTCTTCCCTGCTTAAGTGTAACAAATGATGATTTGTGTAAAATATAGTAAATGTACAGTTTGGTCTAAAGAGAAGTTGATCCTCCTGTTGGAGGTGATCTAAGTACACCAAAGTACTAAAACCTTACTTACTGGTCTTCAGTCAGCAGATATTTTGTAACATGTTTCAGAGAAGTTCTGTTCCAGGATTAAAGGCACAGTGCCTGTTACACAGACACTTTCAGATGTAGTTCAAACTGCTGCCCCTAAGGGATGTTCAGTGACTTACCAAACCATCATTTTGGAGCAATTTGCTTCTAGCTTGGAAATTGGAAGTCAGTCCTGGTGAAAACCACCCTCTGGGTCAGCTATTGTGCATCCTGGGACATCAGGAATGATACATTATGTACTGACTCCCTCTAACTTTCACCAATTTGGGGTTCATGGAGAAAAGGGGGGAAAAAGGTAAGGATCAGAATTCCTGCCTGTCCCATTTCTTGAGCCTCTGCCAAAGATGCTATCTTTAATTCAGCCAAAAGGGTTTGAACATGAGATTTCCAGTTTTTTACCTGACACTTTCTTCTTCTTCTTCTTTTTAAAAAAAATTTATGTATTTATTTGACAGAGAGACAGTGAGAGAGGGAACACAAACAGGGAGAGAGGGAGAGAGAGAAGCAGGCTCCCTGATGAGCAGGGAACCCGATGCCCAGCTCTATCCCAGAACCCTGGGAAAATGACCTGGCCAAAGGCAGACACTTAACGACTGAGCCACCCAGGCGCCCGACACTTTCTTCCTGTTCACAATATGAGCTCCCATCCCCATACCTCTATCTCTAAATATTGTAATAAGAGTTATGATCACTTTGGCATTTTAAAATAAGTATTTCTGAATTAGGGTTCAAGTGCCCATATAAGTTTTTTAGCAATTTTGTTTCTAGTTAGATAAGGAGAATTTTTTAACAAAAATGTTATTGTATATTAAGCGACTTAATGTGGCAGGCTGATAATATATCTTTACTTACATCAGAAAAAAACCTATTTTAATAAATTATTGCTATAGTCTTCCATTATTGTTTCCCTACTCTGCATTCAGTATAATTTTAAATAAAAGAGTATTTGAAAAACAAAGAGTTAAGTGTTTGATTCATGGAAAGTTATGCTTTCCAAAGTTATGCAACTATGAGTGTCATTGCCAATAATTTATTTAATACAGATTCATTGCACAAATTAAAATTTATAATAATATTTCATGTGCTGATAGCATACAGGATAATGTCTCTTAATAATCTGATAATGTACTTCAAGTCAATGTTAGATTGATTACACCATTGTTCCAGGCATAGGGATGATGAAAAAATAAATAAATAAAATCCAGATTTAGTTGAGATACACTTTCCTCTGACTTGGTTCCCAGAAGAGTTGGCTTAACTAACAGCTGATGTTCATTGCCAGCACAAATAGGAAGTCCTGTATTACTAGAGCACAATGTGAGCTGAACAAGGGGGTTGTTCAAGCAAGCTGATCTTTTTCATATGGCTATTGCATGGTTCTCCTCACTTCTGAAAGGAGCAGGTTTGCCGCAGCAGTAGCCTATGCCCATAGGTCTTTGGAGACCTATTTAGATCAGCAAAGTGTAGCCCTTCCCAGACTTAACACTCTCACTAAGTTCTCACAAATTCTTGGTAATTAAAGTTTCAATGCCCATTACATCATATTTGCTCTCTCATATGTTCATATTGATAAGCATTCTGTAACACAATTTTGGTGACATCATCCTGATGCAGCCTCCCCAATATAAACAAATTCACCTTTAGATATGAATTTCTTCACTTAAGCCATAAAGAAGTAGATTTGAACCCATGAGCCCCAAAGAAATTGAATCAGTAATCAAAAATTTCCCAACAAACCAGAGTCCAGGGCTGGATGGCCTCCCAGCAGAATTCTACCAAACATTTAAAAAAGAATCAATACCTATTCTTCTGAAACTGTTTCAAAAAGTAGAAATGGAGGGAAAACTTCCAAACTCATTCTATGAGGCCAGCATTGTCTTGATCCCAAAACCAGACAAAGACCTCACTACAAAGGAGAATTACTGAACAATATCCCTCATGAACATGGATGCAAAAGTTCTTACCAAGATTCTAGCTAATAGGATCCAACAGTATATTAAAAGGATTATTCACCATTACCAAGTGGGATTTATTCCTGGGCTGCAAGGATTGTACAACATCCATAAATTGTGATACCCTACATAAATAAAAGGACAAGAACCATATGATCCTATCAATAGTTGCAGAAAAAACCATTTGAGAAAATACAGCATACTTTCTTGATAAAAACTCTTCACCATGTTGGGATAGAGGGAATATACCTCAATATCATGAAGCCATATACAAAAACCCCAAAGTGAATATCATTCCAATGGGGAAAAACTGAGAACTCAGGTCCTGACTCTAAGGTCAGGAACATGATAGGTATGTCCATTCTTACCACTGCTGTTCAACATGGTCCTGGAAGTCCTAGCCTCAGCAATCAGACAACAAAAAGAAATAAAAGGCATCCAAATCGGCAAAGAAGAAATCAAATTTTTACTCTTCACAGATGACATAATACTCTATGTAGAAAATCCAAAAGACTCCAGCCAAAACTTCCTAGACCTGATACAGGAATTCAGTAAAGTGGCAGGATATGAAATCAATCCACAGAAATCGGTTACATTTCTATACACTAACAATGAGTCACAAAAAAGAGAAATCAAGGAATCAATCCCATTTATAATTACACCAAAACCCATAAGGTAACAGGAATAAAATTAACCAAATAGGTAAAACATCTGTACTCTGAAAACTGTAGAACTTATGAAAGAAATTGAGGAAGACACAAGGAAATGGAAAAACATTTGATGCTCATGGATTAGAAGAACAAATATTATTAAAATGTCTATGCTACCCATTAAAATGTCTATGCTACAATCTGCACATTCAATGCAATCCCTATCAAAATATCATCAGCATTTTTCACAGACCTGAAACAAAACAATCGTAAGATTTGTATGGAATCAGTAAAGACCCCAAATAGACAAAGTAATGTTGAAAAAGGAAACCAAATCTGGAGACATCACAATTCTGGACTTCAAGCTGTATTACAAAGCTGTAATCATCAAGCAGTATGGTACTGGCACACAAACAGACACATAGAACAGTGGAAAAGAATAGAAGACCCAGAAATTGACCCTCAACTCTGTGGTCAAATAATCTTTGACAAAGCAGGAAAGAATCCAATGGGAAAAAGTGCCTCTTTAACAAATGATGTTGGGAAAACTAGACTGCCACATAGAAGAATGAAACTGGACCACTTCCTTATACCACACACAAAAATAAAACCAAAATGGATGAAAGATCTAAATGTGAGACAGGAATCTGTCAAAATCCTAGAAGAGAACACCTCTTTGACCTTGGCCACAGCAAATTCTTGCCAGCCACATCTCCAAAGCCAAGAAAAACAAAAGCAAAAATAAACCGCTAGGATTTTGTCCAGAAAAAAAGTTTTTGCACAGCAAAGGAAACAGTCAACAAAACTAAAAGGCAGCCTATGGAATTGGAGATGATATTTGCAAATGACTTATCAGATAATGGGCTAGTATTCAAAAATCTATGAAGGACTTATCAAACTCAATACCCCCAAAACAAAAAAATCCAGTCAAGAAATGGGCAGAATATATGAAAAGACATTTCTCTAAAGAAGACTACAAATGGCCAACAGACACATGAAAAACTGTTCAACATCACTCGGCATCAGGGAAATACAAGTCAAATCCACAATGAGATACCACCTCACACCTGTCAGAATGGCTAAAATTAACGTCAGGAAACAACAAATGTTCCTGAGGATACAGAAAAGGGGAACCCTTTTATGTTGTTGGTAGAAAAGCAAACTGGTGTAACCCCTCTGGAAAACAATATGGAATTTCCTCAAAAAGTTAAAAGAGCTACCCTCTGACTCAGAAATTGTACTACCAAGTATTTATCCAAAGGGTACAAACATAGTGATTCGAAGGGGCACCTGCACCCCAGTGTTTATAGCAGTAATGTATGCAATAGCCAAACTATGGAAAGAGGCCAGATGTCCATTGAGAGATGAATGAATAAAGAAGATGTGACATATATATATATGACTCAGCCATCAAAAAGAATGAAATCTTGCCATTTGCAACTACATCGATAGAACTAAAAGGTATTATGGTAAACAAAATAAGTCAGTCAGAGAAGTACAAATACCATATGATTTCACTCATATGTGGAAATTAAGAGACATAACAGATGAATATAGGGGAAAGAAATAAGAAATAAAATGAGATGAAACTAGAGAGGAAGGCAAAACATTAGAGAAGCTGAACTCTAGGAAACAAACAGGGTTGCTGGAAGGAAAGGGGGGAAGAAATAACTAGGTGATAGGCATTAAGGAGGGCATTTGATGTAATGAGCACTGGGTGTTCTATGCAAATGATGAATCACTGATTTCTACCCCAGTAACTAATAATACAGTATATTTTAACTAAATTGAATTTAAATAAAGAGTTAGAAAAAAAGAAGTGGATTTGATGGAAGAAAAACTTCTAAACGTATTCCATGAGACCAGAATTACCCTGATTCTGAAACTAAACAAAGACTCTACTAAAAAAGTGAAGAGCAGGCCAATATCCCTGATGTAAATGGATGCAAAAATTTTCAACAAAATGCTAGCAAATCAAATCCAACAATACATTAAAAAAATCATTCAACAAAATCAAGTGGGATTTATTTCTGGGAGCAAGTGTCATTCAATATTAGCAAATAAATCAATGTGATATACCACATTAATAAAAGAAAGGATAAGAACCATATGATCCTCTCAGTCTATGGCAGCAAAAACATTAGACAAAGTACAATAGCCATTCATGATTAAAAACCCACAACAAAGTAGGGATAGAGGGAATATATCATAAAGGCCATGTATGAGAAACCCACAGCAAATATCATCCTAAATGGGGAAAAACTGAGAGCTTTTACTCTATGGTCAGAAACAAGACAGGGATGTCCACTCTAACCACTGTTGTTTAACAGTACTAGTCACAGCAATCAGACTACAAAAAGAAATAAAAGGTGTCTAAATCAGTAAGGAAGAGGGAAAACTTGCACTAATTGCAGAGACCATGATATCGCATAGAGAAAACCCAAGACTCCACAAAAAACCTGCTAGAATTAATAAGTGAATTCCATAAAGTTGTAAGATACAAAACCAATGTACAGAAATGTGTTGTATTTCTACACACTAGTAATGAAGCAACAGAAAGAGAAATTAAGAAATCAGTCCCATTTACAATTGCACCAAAATCAATGATACCTAGGAATAAACAACAAAAGAGGCAAAGGACCTATACTCTGAAAACTATAAAACACTGATGAAAGAAATTGAAGATGGCACAAAAAAATGGGAAAACATTCCATGCTCTTGGATTAGAAGAACAAATATTGTTGAAATGTCCTTACTACCCAAAGCAATCTATACACTTAATGCAATCACTAGCAAAACATCAACAGCATTTTTCAAAGAGGTAGAAAAAGAAATCCTAAAATTTGTATGGAACCACAAAAGACCTCAAATTATCAAAGCAACCTTGAAAAAGAAAAGCAGAGCTGGAGGCATCGCAATTCCAGACTTCAGGTTATATTACAAAGCTGAAGTGATCAAAACAGTATGGTACTGGCACCAAAATAGACACATAGATCAATAGAACAGAATAGAAAACCTGAAGTGAATCTACCATTGTAGTGTCAATCTTTGGCAAAACAAGAAAGAATGTAGAATGAGAAAAAGACAGTCTTCAGCAAATGGTGTTGGGAAAACTGGCCAGCAACATGCAGAAGAATGAAACTGTACCACTTTCTTACACCATACACAAAAATAAATTCAAAATGAGTGAAAGACCTATATGTGAGACATGAATCAATCAAAATCCTTGAGACAAAGCAGGCAGAAACCTCTTTGACCTTGGCCATAGCAACTTCTTAGTAGAGACATTGCTGAAGGCAAGAAAAATGACAGCAAAAATGAACTATTGTGACTTCATCAAGATTAAAAGCTTCAGCACAGTGAAAAAAAGGAATCAACAAAATTAAAAGGCAGCCTATGGAATGGGAGAAGATATTTGAAAACAAAATATCTGATAAAGGATTAGTATCCAAAATCTACAAAGATCTTAAACTCAACAGCCAAAGGCCAAATAATCCAGTTAAGAAATGAGCAGAAGAAATGAATAGATATTTTCCCAAAGAAGACATCCAGATGGCCAACAGACCCATGAACAGATGTTCAACATCGCTCATCTTCAGGGAAATAGATATCAAAACTACGATGAGATATTACCTCACACCCATCAGAATGGCTAAAATTAACAACAGGAAACAACAGGTGTTGGCAAGGATGGAGAGAAAAGGGAACACTCTTACACTGTTGGTGGGAATGCAAACTTGTACAGCCACTCTGAAAAACAATATGGAGGTTCCTCAAAAAGTTAAAAATGGAACTACCCTATGATCCACCAATGACACTACTAGGTATTTACCCAAAGGATACAAACATACTGATGTGAAGGGACACATGCACCCTGATGTTTAAGTAGCATTATCAACAATAGCCAATTATGGTAAGATCCCAAATATCCATGGACTGATGAATGGATAAAGAAGATTCTATCTTCTACTGACCTCAAGTAATACCTTTTTCCTTCTGTCATCACATTCATTGCCTGTTCTATTTTTACACATCCCATTATGTTGTGTTTTTTACTTTCCCCTCTTCCAATTGGATAAGGTAGGTTTGGCTTCGAGCAGAGAATCATGGTCCCATATTATGGGACCATATTATAATTTCCCATATTATACTATTTGAGGAAACTTCAAGGGTATAGTCATGGGTACTTGTACCATGGGAGTATCTAAATGGCTAGCAGTGATAAAGATATTTCGGTTTTATTCTACTAACATATCCTTAGGAGCATATTTTCCTTCTATCATTGGGAGCTTTACGTGGCTTGTAAAGCTTTACGTGGCTTTCACTCTCCCTTTTGATATTGGGGAACCACAAAATTTGATAACCCAATGTCACATTTCCTTCTTTAAGTGTCAAAATTCTAATTTCACAGTTTCTCAGGAGTCACAGATATTTGGATGCATGGTTGGGTGCATCTACTCTGGTTCTAATCCGATTATCTGCAATTTCAGGTGACTGATATTATCCAGAGATCATGGCTGTTCTAAGTGTATTCCATAGATTTACCAACCTTAACTGTAATAACTGACAATCAACCTTTAAAAAAATCCTTTATATTTTGAGGGGATCTTTTTATTTTTTATAATTATCCCCCAATGTTTTCTTAGAATATCCAGTGCCCTACTTGTTTCCCTCTGAAAATAGTTTATGTTTCACAAGATGCTACTAGTCATATCCCTTTATGTACCCAAAGATGATAAAGCTATGACAGTATGTGGAATAAGTTATTTTCAAAATTGTTAAAGTCCAAATTAATTTGATCAGATTGAAAATGTGAAAAGACTCCTGCCATTGCACCTCCAATTAGTCCTCTCACAAGTCCAACAAGGAACTGTAGGGATTTTCTTACCTTTAATGAATCAATCTTTGTCATAGGTTGTAGGTTAGGCATAAAATTGGATGGATAAAATTGAGCACAGTTTGGGAATCTGTATCTGGCCGTAAAATCCTGTGTATTGAATTTTAAAATATATGCTACTGTGGTGACCTCTGTTATTACAGTAAGGGATTTAATGGGTATAGGTTCACACATTTGGGGCACTGAGACATTAGGGGTAAGATAGAAGCCTGTGGTGTACCACCATGAGTAATGATAAGCTTTATATATTAGGTTTCCAATGTGTCCTCTATATATTTTACATGGTTTTCCTCTTTTCTTGAAGTAATAGGGTCCATGGGTCTACAGTTAGCTTTCTAGTGGGTGAATATGGGTTATAAAATGTAAACTGTGGGTGTTGTAAATGGTCTAATGTGGGCTTATGGATTTTCGATGATATAATGGCCCATGAATCATTGTGAGGGTGCCTTGTAACTGAATCATTGTGAGGGTGTGCTGTATCTGTCCCAAAGGCATCATTGTTGCCCATGGTTACAGTAAGATACTTAGAATTCCAAATGGTAAATTCTTATTGGCATGATCTTAATATTGCTTATAAGTTGTCCCACACACTTACTTGATCTCAACACTTAAATTCCAACCTAGGCTTCTACAAATCGTTTATAGATTCCTCGTGTGTTCTGTTCCATAAATAAGCTACTATTTTAGACCACTAGTAATCTTTGAGATGTTAGTATAGTAGAGATTTTCTCATTGAAAACTCTAGGCTCCTGTTTCGCAGCTGGTTGTGTTTATATCTGTGTTAGATTTTATGCATCCTAATACATGTAGGGTTCTATGAAACTGGTTTCATAAGTATTATAACAATCAGCCTATGGCTTATATTCACAGTACCTATACTCCTCATCACATTTTCTTTTAATGAAAATATTATTTGTAAAGTGCAAAGTAGAGTAAGTAATTTTTGGCATGGGCCACCATAATATTTGGTTATGTTTATGTTTTTTAGCACCTCATTACTTGAACATTTAGCATAATTTCATAAATTGAAGCTTAGATTATAATCTATTTATGACACTGCTGTATTGATATGTGTTTCATTATAACACCAAACTGATAATTTGTATGCCTTTACTATGGGTATGAATGGTTCTATTCTATCAGGCCCAGAGGAAACATTATGTATAGATTTTGCCCACATTTTTTAAAAAGATTTTATATATTTATTTAACAGATCACAAGTAGGCAGAGAGGCAGGCAGAGAGAGAGGAGGAAGCAGGCTCTTCGCTGAGCAGAGAGCCCGACGTGGGGCTCAATCCCAGGACCCTGGGATCATGACCTGAGCTGAAGGCAGAGGCTTTAACCCACTGAGTCACTCAGGTGCCCTAGATTTTGCCCACATTTAAGATGAGCATAAAGCTACTTGTTCAGTTTTACCTGGCCTTGCCTCATTACTCATTGTGGTACCATTGTTATTTTGTCCAGGAACAAAATAACAGATTGCTCATGTTCTTAGATTCAGCCATCTTGCCAAGTTTGAAGTCATCTCTGTAACATTTATAGAGCAAAAAGGTAAGTTATACACTGTGACATAATTTTACTATTTGAGTAATATGTTGGGTACTTAAATATATGAGATAAACCATGTTTATATGTTTCATAATATAAGATTCTTAGTACCAATGGAAAAATTATGTGTTTCTAATTGAGTTCAGAATGTGAAAGAGAATCAGTGTAGGGTTTGAAATATACATCAGAGTTACAGAATTCTGCACCAGGTGTGGCAATGGTTGCTTTACATTTAATTAAATTACCAGAATGGAATAAGTTAGGCCATTCTGTCACATTAAAGTCTAACCTCTTTGCCATCACTGGTGCTGTATTCCCAAAGGACTCCTAAGTACAGATGTTTTTTTGTTTGGAAATGGAGACGGTTTGTAGTTTATTTTAGGTAACTTTTTGGTAGAATGAATAATTGTCTCATTAAATACATCAGTTGATACGGTGGATGTTTGTGTTGTAGGAGTACTCTGTGTGGTCTGTGTGGTGTTTTCTACTTCCTCTATAGTTTTCTTTATTTCTTCTTTCTTCATAGTCATAATGGATTTCTTCATAATCTCCTGCTTTGTCCCATGCTGATATCCATTGCTGATGGCCAGATAATATAGTCCTTTAGATGAGGCCTCTAAGTACCAACCAATTTTATGATCTATGTGTTTCAAACTGTGGTTCCATATGTGTCATTAGAATTGTCATCTTTTGTTCTGCCCTTTGGTAAAAATAAGTTCAAAAAGCATCCTTTAATGGTGAAGAATTACTGCATTTCTACAAATGTACTTTTTTTGGATCTGCGTTTAGAGAGCACATAGAATCTCTCTCTCTCTGTTTTATATTTAGAATACTTGCAATAGTCTCACCAGTGTGGTAAATGGAAGTTTCTGCTTACCACATGTTTGATTCTTTCATAGCATGGGGTATTAAATTGGATGTTGTATATTTTTCTACAAAAGGATTTGAATATTTTTTTCTAATAATGCTTTATTAACATGTGTATATCTGGGGATTTGGGTGATATCTTGCAGCCATGATTGATCTACTGCTAATGCTAGATATTTGCCTTTATATTGCATGACATTTTGATCAAGGATATAACTTGATATGTTTTACTTACACATAAAATACGTTTAAGAGATGCAGCTGCACAAAAACTCCAGCTGAGGGTGCAGAGTATAAAACAGAGATATTTGTGCCATCAATATGTAGTCTTTTTTCCCTCATTAAATGAAGATAACAATCAATTTAAACAACACACAATGTCTGGGAATACCAAATGGTTGGATAATTAGTCTCCAGATTCTGAATGAGTAAGAGAAACAAGCTGACCTAAATATAAATGGTGATAAGATTTGGAAGGGGTCTTGGCTTGGGTTTCTTCCAAGTGCCAATTCTGCATGTTCAGCAGCTACTCTTTTACAATAAAATGATAGCATATAAAGTAAATCAAGAATTAAATCAGACTTATTTTCAGAGTTCCTGTAATGTACCCAATAATGTATTTAATTCAGTAAGCCAATATAGAGATAAAGAATAAGTACCAAGTTGCTTTGGTATATATGCTGGGTTATAATAGCAAGAGTCAGTCAATAGTTCTCAGGCCACTCCTCATTTCCCAAGTTGATATCTCATAGAAGGTGTTGTTCAGGATCTTTTTTGGTTCCTGTAGAGATTGAAATGGAGCTCTCCACTGCTTCATCAGCTTCCCTTGGTATTCAGTTTCTTCATCAGTTATAGGTTTCCCAGTGAGTAGACAGTGCTTATGGTGAAGGGTGGGATAGAGAAGTTGGGCTTAGTGACTGACGCTGGTCATGCTGCTGAGTTCTCAGTTATAATAAGGTGACAGGATGGTGACCTGTGGAGGAAGTGGAGGAAGTCACAAATGGTAGAACTGTATCCTGATCAGAGAATGGCATTCAGTTTGGAGTGCTTGCGTAACTGCTCTAATCAGTGCTATCTGTGGAATATCCATAGCTGCAATGAGTATGGCACCCAATAGTGAGTAATAGGCAAAATCATGTGACCAGTAGGCAGCATGTCACACTAACCCCCTTGGCAATAATTATATGGTTCAAGATGCTTAGAGGGTTCATGCCTACAAAATACAGAGTTTTCTGTAAATTTCTAATTCTTTCTTGTCGTTCTAGCCACTCAAGGAAATTGATAGCTGTTATGACCATTACTGACAATGTTTCTCCTAGCATAATAGCCCTGCACTATGGTAGGCTAAATATTAGCCATCCAATAATGATGTGTATGAAAATGTGTCCATTACTTAGGTGTTCTGCCATCATTAACAGAACAAATATCAATGTTTTTAGCACCTATATCCTGTGTTGACACAATATAAGATGGTGTTCATCATGACTGGGAATTTTAAAGAAGCATCATATTATTTCCTTTAATTTGATGTAATATGACTTTTTCTTTGGTCATCCAGTAGGTTTTCAATTAGTGGTATGTGCTATAATTTCTAGTAACATATACATTATTATAATTTCTAATTAACACTTTTCCTTTTAGTTTAGATTCTGGGGTGTTGTTAGCACTGATTCTTATTTCTGTGGGTGACTGCAATATTGATTTAATAGGAATTTTTCTGTCCCTTTTATATTTATTCTTAAGAGAACTTGCCATCTCCCTGTTTGCCTTTGTCTATGCTTTCATATCTAGATTGTTAGTAAGCAACCTAAACTTTTGTTTGAGCAAGTCATTATACCTTTCAGTTTACCTCAGAGGCAGTTGGGTTATAGGATTAAGTTCCGCATTATGCTCTGCTTTTTGGCCCCAATTTCTATTATATTTTCTGTGAAGTGGGTTCCCTGGTCAGATTCTATGATGACTAGAATATCATAGCAGGCAATCCTGATTTCCAGTGCTCTGATGGTGGATTTTTGATCACTTTTCCTGCAGGAGTAGGCTAATCCTATTCCTGACCATCTGTTTACAGTGGTGCATGCATAAAGTTTATTTTCTGACATAGGCATGGATCATATATAATCAGTATGTATAATTTGGAAGGGTGTGTCAGTTTTGATCATATGTGGAGTATTCATTAATTACCTTCAAGCTTTAAACTTCTGGCAATTCTCATATCTCTTAATTTGAAATTGGAGGTGTTTGTTAGGTATAGGCATGTTTCTTCTTTCTAACCATGTTCTAGTGCTATTATGTATCTGCATGACCTGTTTGGTGATGTGCCTGTGTAATAATCCCATCAACTGGCATATCTGTTTGTTCATATTTTATATTCCATTGTCCTTCTTGTTTATACATGGCTATTTTGAATTGGTTTCTTCCTTACCCATTAATCATTGTGTTTCTTAAGATAAATCTTAAGAATCCTTGTTTCATAGTTTTCCTACTGAGTTTGTCCACCTGGTTATTAAATTTGGTTCCTTCAGAGTTGTACTTCTGATGTGCAGAGACACGAGTGATGAATGTGGAGATGTCAGTCAGTGCTGTTTTCTGCCATATGTCCTTATTTCCCATTTTCCAGGTAGGAAATAAGCACTCCATTCCAACTAGTTATTCCATTAGCTATTGCCCATGAGTCTGAGAAAAGACATACCTCATTTTGATTTTCCTTAATATGTTGTTCAATCACCAATTTTATGGCTATTAGATCAGTATGTTGTCCTGATTCTCCAGTTTGATTTTGTTGGTTAGACCATTGTTAGGCCTCAAGGCCACAGGCTACCAGCATACTTTGGATAGTGTCATGGAGGCTGATTCATCTGTAAACCATGCATTATTGAGTGCTGTGGACCAGTGATGGTCTTCATTGCCCAACTGCTTGAGCTTGGTTAGGCTTGCCCTTTGGAAATACTGGGAAGTATACTATAGGCATTGCTGAGATTTCCTCAGATAATGTAGAGTGTTGACCATCAATTCAAATGTCCAGTTCTGAAATATACCAGTTCTGCTTTAGGACTTTATGGTCTGGGATAATTTCTCTCTGCTTATCAGGTTCTGTTTTACCTAATCCAGAATAGGCTATTGGAGTTTAAGTATAACTAGTTTATTTTCTGCTAGTGGCTCTGTGTTGTATGGCCTCACAGAGTGCTCAGGTAAGCCTTTCAATTGGTTGGTATCTATTCTCAGACCACAAGAACTTTTTAGTTCAAAATCCAATTGAGCAAAATTTGGGGTCTTGTCGTGTTTTAGTCCACAGTGACCATGTTGAAAATTCTTGTGAAAATAGGCATTCTAGTTTATTAGTCCTCATTAAAGTGTTAGATTTCCAGTAGTGTTTTTTCAGATAAGTAAAAGCTGCCTCTTGAGTCTCTGTCCCCTAAATTCCCTGTTCTTCTTAGTTATTTCAAAGATGACTTTTAATATTATCCTCATAAATGGTATGTGCTGTATACAATATCTAAACAATAGAATCAGTTTCTGAGCTGCTTCTTTTGTGGTAGAAATTGGTATGAAATCTGTCTTATTTATGACTGGCTCTGGCATTTTCTTATGTTCAGAGGACCAAATTATGCCTAGAAATTTTACTGTAGTTTGGGGACCTTGGACCTTACCTAGGTTGATCATCCATCTTCTGAGTGTAAGAAATTCAATTAACTCTCTGTTGACCCTAGTCTATTCTTCCAAGTTATCATCATAAATAAGGACGTCATCAATATAGGAAATAATGGTTTGTGTGTGTTATGTTTTCCTGAAAGGCCTGGGTGTCTTGTATGAGAAGGTTGTGGCCTATCACTGGGCTATTAAGGTATCCTTGTGATAATATACTAAACTGATATGTCTACTTTCCCATGTGAATTCAGTCATGAGTTGGCTCTCCTCATCAATTGGTATAGCAAAGAATATGTCAAATAAGTCTATGACTATATAATTTCAGGATCCAGTGGTGATATTGTTTATGATAGTGTCTGTATCTTAGAGTGCTCCCTCATTTTGGGAGACTATTTGTTTAAATTCCTAAAATCTACCATAAATCTATATCCTGTCTGAGTTTTTAATAGGCCAAATTGGTTTATAATATGGTAAAATAGTAGGCACAATAATTTGTTCATTAAAAGTTTCTAAAATTTCTCCTTAATCTGAATATGCCCTTTCTTAAGATTATATTGTTACATCTGTTATTCTAGACAGGGTAGATCACTTAATTGTAGTGCATTTTGCTATAGCTAAATTAGTTTTAGGAATAGTTAAATCCTTATTATGTCCTATCACAACTATCCCAGGAATGTTTTCTAAATTGGGATCTTCAACTAATTTAGCCTTAACAGGAGGGTCTATCATCAGGTGCTACCTTTCCAGGTGAGCAGGCCAAAAAGCCAATTGAACAAACATTTGTAGAGGACTTCTTAAACTTAAATCAATGGCAGTGAGTATTGTGAAACTCAAAGATGAAAAAGAAAGTGATGGGTCCTGAAGTCAAGGAATATATAATATTCCTTGTAACATAGTGCGGAGTGAGATAGGCAGGATAGCTGAAGCATCAACAAAATGCTTGGGAAAACTGGAGGAGGGAATCGTCAATGAGAAGAGAAAGTTGATTAAATGCTAATTGATCTGGACTTTAATAATGAACTAAATTTAGGTAAACAAAGAGGAGGAGAATTCACTATAGACACAAGTTTATATGGAGATAAAAAGTAGTCCCTTTTGCACAAAATCAAGATCAATTCTAGCTATATGGTGAACAGCAATTTGCTCCCAGTGTTGAGTCTATCATGGATTAGACATTCTCCATCTCTATTTTTAACTTTGCTTTTTTTCCATAGCGCATTTTATACTCCAAAATACTTGATAATTTGCACATTCATATTCATCATTTGACTGTCAATGTCAGCATTGCTAGCTGCGTTTGCATACACACACACACACACACACACACACACACAAATACTCCCTATTTCTTACCTGACTTATAGCTAGATTACATTTCCATTCTTACATGTGTCCATGTGAATGAATTCTAGTCTTGTCCACTCTTGGGGTGTGCAGAGACCTAGGGAAATATTTTTGTGGGACCTGCATTCACTTAAACTATTTGATTAAAAATATATTAAAGAATTCTTGAGTCCATTTGAGATACAGTAATTTATCAGTGAACATTTAGAATAATGGCCACAGAAGAGTTATTTCTGTATTAGTTTATTGTCCAACAAATATAAGCAAACATTCTCTACAGTATCCAGGTATCATTTCCTCCTATTAAGATTAAGAAACCTCTTTATGTACTTTATTGTCAAATGTGACATTCCTGGATAATTTCTTATCTTCCATTGTGAGAAAAAAGTAACAATGCTATTATTACTAATAATACCATGTTTTTTGGCAACTGTTCGTATTTAAACCATAAATATCTTTTTTCTTCTGTGGATCCAAAATACCATTTATTTAATGCTGATTGCATCATTACTGGAGACACTGCATTACCCGTCATGCTGTTCAAGAGTACCAACTTCCAATGACTTTTTCAGAGATTCTTATTGCGCTTTATTGGTGATGACCCAAAATGCAAGTGTTATCCAAAGAATGCAGAATTGTGTAAAAGATGGTTCATTTTCTTATCACCTTATAGTTACCATTTGGAAAGAATAATAGTGTATCTTTCAACCATGTCTTCTCTTGAACTCCTAAAGCCATAATCACTATATTTTGGAATGTGATCTCTTTCAATGTTGATAAGATTCACTGCCTTCCACACACTACCACCAATGGAGAGGATAGATAAGGGGCCTATAGGTGGAGCAAGATGAGCAGTTGTTTCTACACAAGAAATGTACACTTGTTCTCTGGCATGGCTTAAGACTGACTTTAGATGAGCATAGTGGTGCCACATCTAATGGAGGCAAGAAAACAACAATCAAAGGACCTTTTGTTATTGTGGAGCAATAATCTCAAAATCCTAGGAAAGGAGGAGGTATAGCCACTCTTGGAGGATAGCCTGACTTGGGGTACTTGGTACCAGTGGAAGGGAGCTCATAGAATGAAAGACATCTTCTACTGCTAGCTACCACCTGTGGGTACTCCATACCAGACTTAGCTCAGAACTTGTGCCACTGAGAGCTGATGTGTATAAAAGGACTAATGTATGGGTTCATACATGTGGTTCAAGCTCAAGCGCTGCTACTAGTCATAGGTAGTCTAGACCTCTAAACTCAGCAAATGTCCAACATGAGTGAGTCACTCAATATTATCATGCCAACCATTCAGACACCCTAATCTCAGGCAACTGTGAAAAATAACATAAATCAGAGAGGAGACAAACCACAGGATACTCATAATTATAGAAAACAAACGTAGGGTTGCTTGAGGGGAGGTGGGTAGGGGAAAGGTAACTGGGTGATGGGCATTAAGGAGGGCACTCAATGTAATGAGTGTTATATGCAACTGATGAGTCACTAAAGTTTACCTCCGAAGCTTAAAAAAAAAAAAGGTAAAATTTTTTCTATGAAAAAAAAATATATGAAATTAAGCCAGTGGGAATAATTTATTCATTAAGCACAGGATCTCAGGGTAACCTTGCAGATTTAAGTCCAGGAGCTCCTCACAACATCTTGTTGACCCCACACATGAGGCAGAGGATCACAGAATGACCCCAGGTGAGAAATGGAGATGGGAATCCACAGAGGACCTAGTCTGGGATCCAGGTGTTCTACTTGGACAGTATTCTTTGCCAAACCCAAGTCAGTGCCAGGGGACTTAGAAAATTCAGATAAAGCATCATAAATCATGGGTCTCCAGAGGTATAAGGCATGAGACAGAGATCTTATGTGCCCACGTCTAAGGGCATTACATGTTCTAGCCATGGAATATAAACAGAAGTAAAGAGTATTACTTCCAGCCCTGGAATATAAAGACATACAAAGGTTCCACATGCACTCCTTTATTTATTTGATTGTGTGTTTGTTTTCTTTTGTCTACATATTGTATCTCAATACTATCTTAAAGCCACATGTGATATGGACACGTGGGGCAAAGCAACCTCTCCTCCATCTTGACCCAAAGGAGCAGTTTTGACTATTTACCTGAATGAGAAATGAACCATTATTTGAACCATTATATAATTTGAGCCATTATATAGTTTGTGGTTTATTTGTTTTTGTAGCTGTCTGCTTTAACTAATATGATCTCTTACTAAAATGTAAATTCAATGATGGTTGGGATTTTTGTTTACTTTGTAGTCCATTTTATGTTCAGTGTCTGGAAAAATATCAGACATGTAGTGATCTATTGTGATTTGTAATGTTTGATACTAAGCATATTCTCCAATACAGCATTCACTTGAGAAAATAACTCAAATATTTAGTGGTACCCAGTTCTAAGAGCTGAGTGATAAAATGGGAATCACCAGATAAAGCAGGAGGAAGATCCAACTTACCTACACTTGGATGTTTAATGCTTATTCCAAAGATATCAGATAAGAAGCTTTAGGCCACCTGTGACTTTCAGAACAAAGCTGAGGAGTATATTAATGTGTCTCATTCCCTGGTAACAGGAAATGAGATAAACTGAATCTACCAGTGAAAGACCACAATGTCTAGAACTGGCATAGGCAGCTTGTAGAATTTTATCACAACCTGAAAGATCTTAGTTCTTCCTATGAAATGTATACATTTCCAGAATACATGGGTCTATTATGTGAAAAATTTAAAACTTTATTTAAGGGAATCTATACTGGACTTACCATTATAGACAAGCTGTGTACATCATATCTGCTGATAGGTCATTTTAGCAAAAATAAGAGTATTGACGCATAGGAAAGAGCAGATAGAATGGCTTTATAGAAGAAGCAGCTGAGTCAGTAGCACAGGCTCATTACAAAAGCCTCTATTTCAGCTTTTAATTCAAATCAAATAAACATCATTGCGGCTACAGAGATGTTTGGAAGCACAGAAATAGTCATCTAATTGTGATTGGCCAAAACAGACTAGCTGTGCTGCACCCTTGAATTAAAACAAAACACAGTTAATATTGAAAGGTAGAAGTAATTGGGTAATCCAGATTTTCTTCCTAATGGGGCTAGGTCAAGGTTGATCTCTCTTCGCTCATTCTCCATTCTGTCCTCTGCTTGGCCTATCCCTGATAATCAGCCCTCTGGGTTGAATAATCGCTAATACAACAGTTGAACCCAGAGGAGCCTGCACTATCTCCTTGCTAAGCAAGCAATGCAGAAGTGTGCCAAGTTTTAGAACACTGATAATGAGAAGGAGGTGGGAATGGTTA
The DNA here is from genome assembly GCA_003697995.1 of Taxidea taxus jeffersonii. Taxonomy (NCBI): domain Eukaryota; kingdom Metazoa; phylum Chordata; class Mammalia; order Carnivora; family Mustelidae; genus Taxidea; species Taxidea taxus. The sequence continues at coordinate 92,186 of ML102302.1, read as the reverse complement.
AATATTAAAGAAAACAAATTTTGCATAGGTTTCCTCATAATTTTATATGTATGATGTAAAAATTAATTTAAAATCCAAAAGACTGGAATAACTTTTAATAGTAGCATAGCATAAAGAATTTAAATCCTGAAGCCAGCTGTCTGCATTTAAATTTCAACTTTCTGGGGCGCCTGGGTGGCTCAGTGGTTTAAAGCCTCTATTTTTGGCTCAAGCCGTATTGGTTCTATGCTCAGCAGGGAGCCTGCTTCCCTTCCTCTCTCTGCCTGCCTCTCTGCCTACTTGTGATCTCTGTCTGTCAAATAAACAGTCTTAAAAAAAAAAGAAAACAGTAAATTTCAACTTTCCTACCTACTAGACTTACACCTTTGGGCAACTGGCTTAATTTTCCTGTGCCTCAGTTTTCTGATATTTAAAAATTGAGGTAGAAATAGTACTTACTTTATGGGGACTAAATGAATTAATATTTGGAAATTTAGTGGTCTGAGTCATATATCATGTAAGAGTTCCATAAAATAAAATAACTGGGTTTGAAATTATTTTATAAAGCCCATTAAATGATACACTTAATTTGTGTGTATGTGTGTGCTTTTCAGGCTACTTTTATTGATCACCTTATGGTTAACTAAATATTACAGCTGAGAGTGAGAAAAATTCCTTTGACAGTTGGGAACTGGTCTGGCACTTACAGCTGCATGTCATGGTGTTGTCGAATCCTGTTGGACATAAAAGATCTCACAGGACCGACATCAAACAAGCCCACTTTGTGACATCAATAAAATGAGGCAAAAAAAAAAAAAAAAAAAAAAAAGAAGATGACAATTTGTCTTACTACCTCCCTCCCACACAGCCTTCACTCCCAAGTAATAATGGGTGGTTGCTAGTTCTTTACACAGTACAGCTTTAGTCTCCCTCCAGTCTTCCCTCCTTCTAGCTGAGATTTATTAAGGTACATGGTTATAGAATTCTCCCTACTTTCTGACCTCACTCAGTTTAGAGTGAACTTCTGCTTTCTTGAAACTCCCCACCAAGTCCTCTAACCAAAGCATAACCTGTAATAAGCCTTCTCTAAAACCTCTTATTGGGGTACCTGGGTGGCTCAGTTGGTTAAGTAGCTCCCTGTGGCTCAGGTCACGATCCTGGGAACCTGGGATCAAGTCAGTGTTGGCCTCCCTGCTCAGCGGGAAGTCTGTTTCTTTATGTCCCACTGCCCCCTCCCTGTGCTCCCCCCCACCCCCCGCTGCCCGCCCTGTGCTATGTCTGACTCTTGGTTTCTGCTCAGGTCATAATCTCAGGGTTGTGGGACCAAGACCTGAGTCAGGCTCCATGCTCACCACAGAGTCTGTTTGTCGTTCTCCTTCTCCCTCTGCCCCTCTTCTGCTCTCTCTCTCTTTCCCTCAAGTAAATAATAAAATCTTTTAAAAAGTTTTTTTAAAAATAAAGAAAAATAAAAACCTCTTACTGACTCCTCATAGTTCCTGATGGTGTGTAGTCTGACTCACTGCAAATTGTCCAACCACAGGTAGATTCTCAGCAGTCTTTGACTAGAGGGCATTGAAGCACCATGCACTATGTTAATATTATTATTCATATATAATATCCACATTTTTTAAAAGATTTTATTTATTTATTTGACAGACAGAGATCACAGGTAGGCAGAGAGGCAGGCAGAGAGAGGAAGGGAAGCAGGCTCCCTGATGAGCAGAGAGCCCGATTCGGGGCTCAACCCCAGGACCCTGGGATCATGACCTGAGCTGAAGGCAGAGGCCTTAACCCACTGAGCCACCCAGGCACCCCTAGAATATCCACGTTTTTAATACCTATGCAACTCAGTCTCAGCTACTGAAAAGGCCTTGGAAAGTACTAAATCTGAAATCACCTTAATTTTTACAACAATCTCAAATACAGTAAAATAATATGGATTAAAAAAGATTCTGTATTTGAATACACTTCTACAAGATGGCAGCAGGTTTTTATATACGTTTTGCATGTAATATTATTGTTATTCACATTACATTTCTGTTCCAAGTAAGAGAGAGATTATTCATTGTTTGAGTTGGTGGGGGCTGGGTTTTCTGAGGTATTTGTTCTCCTTTTGTTTCCTCAGATTTATGAACCTGGCAAGCTTTTCTGTCTGTTGCTGAAAAGACTATTGTGCCGATATACACACAGTCCCAGCAAATAATTTATTTCAGACCTCCAAGAACAGTCTTTTTTCACCCTCAAAACAGGGATTTTTCATTTCAGTCATCTGTCTAATCTTAGTAGTGATTCTATAATGTCACTATTCACTTTCAATAAAAAGGAGAAAAAAAGTTATAGTTGAGAGAGCTTTGACCTAGATCAATGGAATAGTGATAAAATGACCCTAGATTTTATGCTACTATCACAAAAATTTTGGTTAGAGATAAACTTCTAATATTTAAATTTTTCTTGTTTTCTGTTTCTTTTATTTAACCTTGAATGTTATGAAAATAAATATATTCAGTTTTAGCAAGAATATATTGGAATGGTTAATTAATGATCCCATTATTTTAAAGAACAACATATTTTAATTAAAAACAAAAATGCTTTGCCTTGACTTATCTGGATGCTTATCTGTGTTGTCTAGAGGTGTATCTTCATTGACACAGTTATATGATTTCTCTACTTTTATGACTCTGATAATTGTGCCTTAGAATTTATGATTCTATTGCCTGTTAATCTGTGCCTTTTTATCCACTACAAAATACTATGATCTTGTCACATTATATGCATATAATTACATATCTTGTCACCTTATTCTATTATAGAGCTAGATGAGACTCTGGGAATTTGTTGTAGCTCATTCTCTGAGGTACAGAGCAAACTTTGCTGCAAGTATCCTTAAAATAGTCTTTTCTTAAAATTCCCCAAAGAAGAAGATTATTCTTCAACCTTTCATTCTAAAAAGAAACCTGACTTTTTAAAGAAATGACCAGAGAGACCTTGACCATAACCCATAACAACTTGACAAAGGTACACATTTATCATCTGGTTTTGAAGGTCTCATACTAAGCCTTGTGATACTGACATTTCACACAGGCTATAGATATTGTGTTTTCTTCTTCCCTGGCCTGATCATCCCTTTGTCTACTTGAACATAGACTATACTGGGATTAAATGCCTGGATTGTTGAACAGCAAAAGATGAGTCTCATTTTAGCTACACTGTTGACAGCAGAACTATTTCCAAACCATTCCTTTTGCAACCTTTCTGAAAACCAGCTGCAGGTCTCATGTGAGGGCAAAAATTAGCATGCATTTGGAAGAATTTGTATTCACATTTTCATCAGCTAAGAAATGACAGTTTTGACTCAAAGCTGCTCAGGAATAGTTTTGCCAACATTTGTAAAACATAATATAAATTTACTCATCAAGGAGTCTTTATTAGTGATCATAGGAAAATCAGTCTCTCTCTTGCTTTTTTTTTTTAATCTCAAAACTGGCAATATTTATCTCTGTTAAACTCACATAAGACATATGTTGACATTGAGCAAAACACTCCCATTCTATATACATTTAGGGAAAAATTTAACATTTTGGAAAAAGGGGGAAAAAAAGACTGTCAATATGTGAGGAGCCAGGCAATATTTTGTTCTGTTATATTTTCAAAAAGCCCACAACCATTACAGAAAGTAAAATATAGTGGTGTTGGTAAGTTAAATTATAGTTTCATAGTCATTAATTAGTAGGAAGTCATTTTTGTATTTCACACAATATATACTTTTTCATTTCCTTTTCTCTCTGTAAGATATGTATTTTATTTTATTTTAGCATTAGATAATAGCAAAATGTCTCATATACTTTTGGCTAAAGACAAATATTCCTTATCTTGAAGACTTGTTCCCTTTGAGCATAGTGTCTTGTGTGTATGTATAGTGCCCCAAATTTTACACTTGATGCTCATATATATGGTCTAAATAATGGGGAGAAATAATTAGAATTTTTAAAAAATAATGTTGCTCCTGAAAACCTCAGATTTATGGTTACTTTAAATGAGAAGAGGTAGGATAATCTAAAAATCATGCATCTAAAAGAAGTCATGGGATTATGTGGATATATGACATATGTTCCGTTAGAGTTATCCTTTCATGCAGATTAGCAAGGAATTAGCTGTAATATTTCTCTAAATCATTTATGGACTTTCAGAATTAGGAGGAATATTAGAGATCGTGGTTGATCCCTTTATTTTATAGAGGAAGAAGGTAAGACTCAGTAAGGTAAGCAAGGACTAGAACCTGAATTTCTTTTGATTGTAGCCCTTGTCCTTCCCAGCAGTGAGCCCCTTTTCCATACCTTCCCTCAAGTCTAACATCTTCCACTGCATTCATCATTTCAAGCAGATAATTCACATGCTACATGACTCCATTCCACTTTTACAACTGCAGTCCCTTCCAAGACCTGGCCAATCTAAGGGACACACAGAGTTGCTTCAGTAGCTGCATTCTCTCCACCCATGGCCAATCTAAGGGACGCACAGAGTTGCTTCAGTAGCTGCATTCTCTCCACCCATGGCCACCACCATTTTCACGGTTCAAGCACAGACATGGGCAGTTTCTCATTCTAACATGTGATACTGAGTCTCTTGATCTTTCAACATCACAGGGCAGCCATTTGCTGACGTATCTGGTAGAAACCTAATGACTGGGATCTCTAAACCTCCCTTCATGTAAGAACTGTCATCAGCAAGAAATCTGGTTCTAATTCTAAAAGGTTATAATAAAATGTATCTTAAATAGTTTCTCTTTCATAGATCAATTACTACCCTACTGGTTCTCATGAAATTAGACTTGTGTTCTCTCTTATCCTATGTCTTATATATGAAAGTGATGAGGGTATAGGTAAATGGTATTTAATCTCTAGGCATTTAGCTAAAGTGAGGTGCTAGGCCTCAAGCTTAACCCACAGAAGGCAGCATGGACCTCATTGTCCATTGATGAGATAATTAATTTGTTTTGAAAATCTCAACCATTCCTGATGCTTCATTTACCTTTGCTTTTTCTGCATGTAGTTTTGTTTACTCTTTGGTAGATTAAAGATGACTGAAACTCCTTTGCTATGTGTCTCATTGAGAGACAATTTTCTTCCCTTTGTCGGGACTGACATTAATAATTTTGACAGATAAAATTCAATGAAAATGACATTCTGGGACCTCTGTGGCTAGTTCATTAGATACTCGGCAACTTCCACACAGGTCCCCTGGAATGCTCACTGTGGGTCAGGTTGGCTCTCTTGTTAGAAGTCTGACTCTCATTAGACTACTAGGGAATGAGGAAGCCCAAACACGGGAAGACCACATTGAGAGGCTGCATGGAAAGAGGGAAAAGCCCACAGAGAAAGAAGCCCAAGGAGCTGTTAGCTTTTGTAACTATTCTAGCCCAGGTTCTAAGCAAATGAGTGAAGTGGCTCTCTCAAATATTCCAGGCCCCCACAATGATAATATGGAGAACTGTGGAATCCATATGGCAGCCAGAACCAAGGTCCAAAACATATGATCTGTTCAGCCATCGTAGGCATACCCAGCCATTTGAGCAATTCTACCTGAGTCCCAATCATCACAGTATTAAGACAAGCTGTCCTCACTGTGCCCTGCCCAAACTCCTGAACCACAAACTTGTGAACACAATTGCATGGTCCTTGTTTTATGCCATTGCGTATTGGGGTGGCTTATTATTCAGCAGTATGATACCAGAAAATGATTTCATTATAAAACTGAGGTTCTGCTTTAACAGAAATCTGAAACATGTGGCATGGGAACAGGTAGAGGATATAAGCTAGGTATGAAGAAGGAGAGATGAAGGACAACATGCATGAGCAGAAACAGCCCTTGGTGCTCTATACTAACCTTGAAAACATAATGCCAGTTGCTTTTAATGGAAATTACTCTATGGCTATCCTAATCCAGAAGGACACAGGGGAAGGAATGACACTGGGAAATGTTATTTCTGCTTAACTAAACTGATTCAAAACCATCACATTCTATTGGTCATGACTTGAAAAATATGGGCACAACCATAATCAGTCTCTTAAAATCACTTCCAAACTCAATCACAATGCTGATTTGGAGCCTGCTTGTTTCCACTGTTCTCCACTCTAGGCTATCTCTAGAATTACTACTATCAGACTTCAAAATAGCTGAATAAATTATGAGTTATTCTAAATAAAATTTGATTCTTACATTGCATACACCACAGGTTAAAATCCATAGTCAGCATCACATATAAGTATATTCAAAATTTTACCTTGCTACTTGCTACTTGCACCTTACTACTAATACAGCCCCAGGTTTCCTGGGCTTTTTGGACATTAGGGTTCTTATATTTTTTTGAGCATGTAAAGGCAGTTTCATGCTTTTATATTTATCTCCCTTATAGATCCTTGCATATTTTTTAGGTCAAATACAAACATCACCTTTATTCTTTCTCATAAACTCAGTTGCATCTCCCACTAAGCAATGAAAATTTTTCTCTCTATGGACATCCTGATACACTGATTCCTGTTTTCGTTATAGGGGTTATCGTTTACAAAATACTATTTGGACGCCCTGTCTCTAATCTTCAGAAGACTTTGAAATCTTTAAAGACTCAAACTTGTTGCCTTGTTTATTTGCATACCCTCAGCATTTACAAAGGTTCTGAGAGTCAACAAGAGCTTAATATATATTTGTTGAAAAAAAGACCATATTCCCATAGGCAATGAAAATATATTTAAAGAACATTCCTTCATATTCCAATATACAATAATGTTTATCTTCATTTTAGTCTTTAGTTCCTTCTTATTTTACAGAAATGGAAATGTTTAACTTGTAATATATAGGGTGTAAAATAAAATATATTGGTTGACTCTAATGATTTATATGTGTCTGTGTTTATATGATGTATACCTAGAGGGAAAGGAGTATTAATTTGGCTTAGAATCTGTATGGTCCTTACAAAAACCAAACAGATTGACATTTATAGTTTCTGCCATTAATTAGATACAATTAGCAATTTTGTAGTAATTAAATTACATTATAAATTTCCTTATAGTTACTGAATTATATGTTTAAATTATTCTCATATAAATAAACTGATCACTTATATGATTGTATTGAATGATCTAATTTACTTTATTACTGAATGATTTTGCCAAAATGATTTGTGAGTAATATAATAATTAAAAGTGAAAATAGTTCTAGCATAGGATGCCTGGGTGGCTCAGTCAGTTAAGCGTCTGCCTTCAGCTCAGGTCCTGATCCCAGGGTCCTGGGATCTGAGTCCCACATTGGGCTCCCTGCTCTATGGGAAGCCTGCTTCTCCTTCTCCCACTCTCTCTGATTGTGTTCCCTCTCTCACTGTGTCTTTCTCTGTCAAATAAATAAATAAAATCTTAACAAAAAATAGTTCTGACATAAACTCAAAATATCATCAAACTATTCCCCAAAGACTTGAAAACTTTTAGATATTTTCATCCTTTCTGGAATGCAAACTAAAGCCAAGGTATTTCAGTCCATAAATGGCCTTAATGCATAGGACACCTATTACCATTTGGAGAGTAAAATACTTTTTCGCTACTTTTAACAACTTATACCCAGATTATGCTGGACTATTCAGTGACACTGAAATAACTTCTTCTTTTTATACTTCCTCTGTTTTGGGGGGAGTAATGACTATTACATTTTTTCCTTTAAATTAGATTTTTTTGCACTGTTTTCTTCACTAGTGCACAGAATAGATTTAATCTTCCACAGAAAAGTTCTTAAATTATTTCAGGACAACTGCCCTGGATAACCAGATATTGATTGCCTATGCAGGGAAATTTAATTTTGTTAAGTCTATCATAAAATATATGATGACCTACTCTGTGTTAGGTATTGTGCTAGGCACTTGAGATACAGTCTTGCACTGGAGAGATCTGGACCTGTGCTCATGAATTCACCATCCCATGGAGGAGGTGGGCCACAAACAAAGAGTAATATGAACTTTTTCTAAAAAGCTTTCACTATTTTTTTTTAAAGATTTTATTTATTTATTTGACAGACTGCGATCACAAGTAGGCAGAGAAGCAGGCAGAGAGAGAGAGGAGGAAGCAGGCTCCCCGCTGAGCAGAGAGCCCAATGCAGAGCTCAATCCCAGGACCCTGAGATCATGACCTGAGCTGAAGGCAGAGACTTTAATCCACTGAGCCACCCAGGTGCCCCAAGCTTTCACTATTTTATCTTACTTCTTTAAATATACAAAGCTTCCACTATATTCCTGCTGAATTGTTATTCCCAAACTGATGTAGTATTCCCAAAATGATCTGATTAATGATAACTTTAAGCATTACCCTTGTTGTCTATTAATGGTAAAAAGAAGCAATGCACATCCTTAATTGTGTTTTATTTATTTATTTATTTTTTAAATATTTTATTTATTTATTTGACAGACAGAGATTACAAGTAGACAGAGAGGCAGGCAGAGAGAGGAAGCGAAGTAGGCTCCCCACTGAACAGAGAGCTGGATGGGGGGCTCCATCCCAGGACCCTGGAATCATGACCTGAGCCAAAAGCAGGGGCTTTAACCCACTGAGCCACCCAGGTGCCCCCTTAATTGTGTTTTAAATAAAATAAAAGAAATAAAGAATTCAATATAGTGTTTATTACTTTGAAAATGCTCTATAAATATTAGCAATTATTTGCATACAGGGAAATCATAACTAGCTTCCTTCTTTTTCCTAAATGCAGCCTATATCACATTAACTAGTGTAGTGAACACATTGTACATTACTGGGACTTGTCCATTCATCCTGCTTCTTATTTATGACTGACTCATCATGTAAACTTTGAATGTTTTATTTTTTAGATTTGGTTTTCACCTATTTTAAATTTTGTCTTCATAGAAAATGCCCACCATTCCAGATGCTGTCTGTATTTCTAGATCCTAATTATGTTACACAATACAGTTCCTACTCACTCATTTTCTGCATTCTGCATCTCATTAACGTGTCTCCTATTTTGGACATTGTGTGATACAAACCCAAAGCGAAAATATTGTGATAAGTCACTGACCCAATAAGAAGACAGATATGGTGGAGAGAATTACCATTTTAGTGTTTGAGAGATAAGACTTTATATATAATAATAAGAGAATAAAACTCCAAAGTTTCCTTTGCAAGCACAAGCATATTATAAGTTCTTCTTAAGTCTTACCCTAGCTAGTTAAAAATGCTGCTCTAGCTACACTGAACCTTATTTGGCTCTGGGAGTGATAGCCTGAGATGAGATTTACTATACAAATATAGACTATCAAACCAACAAAATCACCAATTTACAGACCAGAGGGACGGATTCTAAGTAATCATAATCATAACTATAACAATAACAATAATATTTATATGATTGGCTAATTGAGATGTACAATGGTAATTATACACACACACACACACACACACAAACACACACATACACACACATACACAGAAAGCTGGGAAGAAAAGAAAAACCAGACTTAAACAAAGCAGCAGATGCTTCTATTACAGCTGCCAAGAGACACAAGTCCTTTTTATGCAAACCATCTGAAATTTATTGTAAAACTTTTGTTGGCTGAAAGCTATCCATACCTACCAGACGTGCCATTAAGGGAGAAGTGCCATCTCTTTTACATAAATGATACAATGCCCAGAACAAGTCATCTGTGGAATAATGATATCACTTATGATATCCCTGAAAATGGTATCAAATAAGTAGTAGACAGGTTTATTTTACTTGTAAATGCATACTTGTCTAGCACCCACTCATACAGATATTTGTTTAAAGGGTTATATCTTATTATGCTCTCCTGAAGTACATCAGAGGCATTTAATATCATCTGCAGGGAGCAGACAAGACTAGAATCACCATTATTTCACATAATTTTGAATAGCTGTCCATTTAGACCCTTGGGACAGTGTCTCCTTTGTGCTACACTGCAAGAACTTGGTTGTGCTGCAAGCCAGTTATAATTACAACTGCAAATTAAAAATCCACCCAAGCTCCTTAATTATCTGAATTTATTATTCTTTAATTTTTTTTCAGGTTTCTGAATGGCTCATCATCAGGGAAATAGAATGTTATCTGGAGCTTTCAGCTACTCTTAAAGAACTTATTCACTTGTTTTTAGGGCAAGAGCACTTTCTAAAAGTTTTATTGTCATTAAAAGGAACTATAGATTGCTGATTCCAAAGGATCAGGATACCTAAGGATATTGTACAAACAGTAGGCCGGCAAGTTGGTGGCATGTTCTTTTGATTCTAGGTCTTGGTGACCACTCAGTTGAGATCACTTAACTCCTTGAAGACTCAGCAGTACTGTGTGTGTGTGTGTGTGTGTGTGTGGGTGTGTGTGGGTGTGTGTGGGTGTTTGTGGAGGGTTTGGGACCCAAAGTTTATACACTTAATACTGACAGCATTTGATACCTTTTCGTTGACCCTCATCATTGAGTCATTTCAACCCTTCATCATCTAGTACCTTTCTTACTGCATCAGACTCCTAGCTGGTTTCCTGGCCTCCAGTCTGATCTATTCAGCTCTAAAGATAACCTGGAGTCTGAGTAAGGAACATAAAGTCAGAAAATACTGGATTCCAAAGGCAAAAAGCACCTAACAAAGAGAGCCAATGCCTTCAACATTGGAGAAACCAAATTTGTTGTCAGATCTAAACAGAAGTATGGTGCAGTTTATGGCTAAAGCAGCTTATTATTTTTTTAAATATGTCAAGTCAAGATTCATAAGTTTTCATTACCTCATTTATTTTTACTCATAAGCTGATCACAACAGCCTCCTGCTAAAGGAGAGTAATTGTATTTGGACATGAATTGGACATGAGAGAATTCCTGGAATAGTGTCCCACCTTATCTTAGTTCATTTGGGCTGCAACAGAACAAAATACTACAAACTGAATGTCTTACAGACACGAGAAACTTACTTCCCATAGTGTTTGAGGTTGGAAGTCCAAGATGAGGGTTTCAGCATGGCTGAGTCAGAGCCTTCTGGGTTGCAGACTTCTTATATCCTCACATGGTGGAAGGGGCAAATGAGATTTGTGAGGTCTTTTTGTAAGAGCACTAATCCCATTCATGAAGGCTCCAGTAACCCCCCAGAAGCCTACCCTCCAAATACTATCACATCGTGAACTAGGATTTCAACATTAATTTTGAGAGAGAAAAAACATTTGGGCACAGCACACATGTAGCATGCATTTAATTATTTTAATTTAAATTAATTTTGAAAGACAACTATGAGAAAATAGTAAATAAGTGACTTTTTGGTTTCTTCATCTTTTGCAAAAATGGAAAAGTTAAAGTAAGGCATTTCTGAAACCCTTAAGTTTTAACAATTTATGATTTAATGATCCATGGGAAGAATAGCAAATACTAATTTAATAATTTTTAAATTAAAATCATTTATTCTTTCTCTAGATGGTCATTTCCTATTTTGATTAGTATTACATTTTTTTAAACTTTCTATTATTTTATGCCTTCTTAAGGCATCCAAAGGTTTGGAGTGGAAAAGAAACTTGAAATGACTAAAAACAGGTATCTTTTATAAGTTGATCAAGGAAAATAGACAAAAGAGCAAGAAGGGGAGGACATGATATTCTTTGAGACATGTTTTAGCTAGAGTTCAAGATTTTATTGGTAAATAAAGAGCTTGGATTCCATCCAGATATTCCAAATTAAAGCACTGGTAGTAACTTAACAACTGAGGTAAAGGAGAGAAAAATAGGAAAAATATGTAGTTCTTGAATCTCTACTTATTTTTTTCTTTCTAACACTATACTTAACCAAACTTATAGGGTTAAGAGGAAGGAAAGCTACAAATGGAAATAATAGTTGGGCTTTGTCAGGACATGTGTCTTATCACTTCTAAGACTCTGGAATTCTAATTATTAACAACTGTTAATGTTTCAATCTTCTTATCATTTGTAGAAAATATCATATTGATACTGATCTCATATGATTAGAGCAGTTGGTTAAAAAGCTTTCAGTAGTGAGTGGGAAGTATAGTACATGCTTCCTGGAAGGGTTTTTAGGGAGTAAAGAATGATATTCTGTGGATTCTGATTACTTGATGCACATTTTCTCTGACTACACACAGTAAAATTTTCAGCATTATTTTCAATTATAACAAGAAGCAGACAGAGTGAAATTTATTCTTATAAGTAAATGAACTGGAGAGAATATATAAGCCTAAAATATTAATTAATACCTCAAATACAATTATTACTGATAATTTTAAAAGAATTAAATGCACATGATGTAATTAATATTTGCAGTGAATTAAAACTCCCTCTGTAATGAGTGGAGGTAGCTTCTTCATGTAAAATATTACCTGAAACTGGAGTCTTCCAGCTAACCATCAAATAAAGTTTTCTTTTTGAGGCATCATTATGTTAAGAGACATACATTGCTAATATAGACTTGAATAAAGTAATAAGGATTTTCCTAAGGCCAACTGATCTACTCCATGAAAAGTGATTTCTTATGAAGGTGATTATTATTTCTTATGAAGGTCCCTAGTTTCAAACTAGATGATATTTTATGAGAAAATTTGTAGAATATATTACTTTAGATCCTGAAAAGAGAAACACACATTGAAAAGACTTATTTGATAATCTATCTTCTGCTGAACAGCAGACTTTAAAATGCCTATTTATGTTTCCAATTATAATAGAATATCTACTCAAATCACAAGTAAGTATTTTATCTATTATTGCATCCCTTTAGTACTAAGCACTGGAAGAACAATCTAATTTCAGCTGTTCTGATTCATTTACATTTAAGCCATCAAATTTTTATGTTTGCAAAATGTTTTTAATGCGCAAAAAGCTGTAATGATATCTTTAATAGCGTTTTCATTTCTGCATCATAGACATCATATTTTCTTGATGTCTTATGAGTCTTATTTAATAAAAAAACAAAAGGGAAATGGAAATGAAGAAGTTGTTTTACTTGATTTGAGCTACTTCTATGTGACATTACTAAAATCATTTTAAAATGAAAGAATCCATATAAAAATTGAACTGGATTTGCAGCTATATAATGGCAAAGAGATGGTCAATATTATTGAAGGTTGTGTATATAATATAAAACCCATTTATGAATGGGGAGATGTGGTAACTTTTAAGTCTCCCAGAGAAAACCATTTTGCTTTGACCACTCACAATTCTATCATTGTCTCTAAATTTCTAAAACCATGTTATATTATAGAATGAATCTAATTACGTTTTTTTCTTACTAATACTTATACAGATAATACTAAATTGGATTGTATAGAAAGTATGAGCTACTGTCAGTATCGAGATTCAGTCATATCTTGAAAGAGATTTAACCTGAGTTATTTTGAAAGATGAACTGCTTATGACCATTCTGATGTGATCCAGAAAATGATCTGAGACTAAGATAAGAAACAGACATAGACTTGTGTTGAGGGCTGACAAGTCATGTGTCATATTTCACCTAGACTATCCTAGTGACAAGTTATTTGTACTGATATGCTAACAATAATGGCCAAAGAAATAAAAGCAGTAAAATTATATTTTTATTTTTTGTCACTTTGTACCTAAATTACAAACCTTGTGTTATTATGTCCATCAATAGTTTGAGCAGAATTGTTTAATTTGGCATGCCAGGAAAGGCCAGCAATCCCTGTACCAATGGATGAAAGATTACTGCAGACTTTGCTGTGAAAGAGAGGAGAAGACAAGTGGGTCAACACTCAGAGACAAAGACCCTTTGCTCTTCTTTACTCTCACTTTTACTGGTGCTTCCGTTTAGTCATACATCTTTATTACTCTGTTTCTCAAGCAAGTGATGTGTGGCAAGGGGTCTTGCAGAAAATAGGAAAGTCTGATTAAGGGAAAGGTGCACTGTGTAGATCAGCGTGTTCTGCAAGTTCTGCTGAACATAATGTATGGGACAATGTGTACATCTCTTGGATCACAGGGTGGCTGTTTGGACTAAGAAAGCTTTGGGAAAGGCAACTCCCTGGGGCATTCCAAATGGCAGAGTGGCCCCCAGGCCTCCGCATGCCCTCCAGGCCTCTGCATTCCAAAGGCCTATGACCTCCTCTGAAACCTTCCATTGACCCCAGTGACTCCTGTTATACTTTAGCAAGCCTGGTATTATGGATGATTTCATGCTCTACATTAACCCCAACCTTGGCAGTTAAACATTGACTCAGGATAAATTTATGCAATCTTGGAAACATTCAATGTGTTCATTTGTTTATTCATTTATAGTTCACTCACTTATTCAGCAAGTATTCATTGAGCACCTACTACTGCATGCCATGCACTGTTCTAGGTACTGACAATAGAACACTAACAGAACAGCAAGGGTTCCTGTTTTCATTCTGGTCTGGAAAAACACAGAGTAAACAAATAATAAACATACTGTATGCTATATGGTGAAAACTACTATGTAAAAACAAGGAGGGATGTATACGAAGTGGGGTTTTAGCGAAGGCCATTTGGGAGGCCCCTCTGATAGCATTGTTTGGTAGACACCTACATACTATGTGCATATATGGGGGAAGATTGTACTAAGCCTGAGGGAGGAGTAAGGACAGTGTCCCCCGGGGAGGATCATGCTTGTCATATGCAAGGAGTAGCAGGAAAGTCAGTGTGGCTGGAGCTGGGGAAGGAATGATAGAGTAAATAGGACAGAAGGCTACATAGGTGTTATCCAGAGCCATCTTTACACTTAGCATGAGCCAATACTGGAGGGAGCATGGAAATATAACCTAGGGTTTCTCATCTTATAAACCTTTTATTCTGTAAGAGGCTTTAAGACTAATTTACATAAAGAACAACATAAGGCTTAATGTAGCTAAATTATTGTAGAACAGATTTTATGATAAAAGCTAATTGTTCTAAAATTAGTTAAAATCTCCTGACCTTGCAGGCATGGTGTTAACTTATAATTACCTTCAAACTGTTTTTTGTCATACTTGAATCATCCTGCAAAAGATTTGAAATGCACAACTATAGTTTTCAAAAATAAACCTAATTGTATTCTGTAAGATAAAGAATGGCTCATTTAACATAGGCTAGGCATACATTTCTCAAATATTTGTTATGTTCTGATTTATGGGCATTTGAAATAAAAACAGTAATCACCAGGAGTCAATATTGGTTCACTTAACACCAGCTGTTTAGCCTTAAATTTTCTTTTTCTTTTTTTCCTTTAAGGATTGTTATTCTGGTAGACTAGAGAAATGTGTTAGGCACTGATAATCATCAATGGTAATTGAATCTAGATGCCATAAATTTTTTGTTAAAGTTTCATGGAATACATTAGACATAAGTAAGATATAGGAATGTGATTATTATGAAATAGGTTGAACAACTTCATTGCATGCTCTTTGTAGATTGTATGACTCTTGTATTCATTCAGTCCCTTTTTAAGCATTAACCAAGTGGAAAATGCATTGTTACCATGCATTGTGAATAGACTGATGAACAAACATATCTCTTGCCTCATGCAACTTACAATCAGCAGAGAAGACATAATATACCCAGTTTCAAAGAGTCTCATGCTTACAAAGGTATCTCCTGGACCATACACATGAAAATGCTAACTCAGAGTAGTGTTTAAACATAGAAAATGTTTGCATGCAGTGGCAATAATTTAAGATGTGTCTAGAAGATCAATAGTTTTAGCTAAGTGGATAAATAGATAACAGTACTAGAAAGGACTCTAAATGGAGAAAATAGTCAACATGAAGCTATTCTGATGCTGAGATATTGTGTCAGAAATATTTAAGAAGAGAAGTATAAATGGAACTTAAAAAGCAAAGGGTGGCATGAAGAGGGATTAAGGATACAGGCAGGGGTCAGATGATGTAGGGTTTTTCCAGAATATATTGATGTATTGGATTTTATTCACATTGCGATGGGAAGCCATTAAGGGGTATCATATAATTAAAATAAAAGATGGCATAAGGAAAAGAGAATATGCTTGTTTTCTGTTATGGGTTCAATTCTGTCCCACTAAAATTCGTATACTGAAGTCTTAACCCTTAGGACCTCAGAATGTGACCTTCCTTGGAAGTAGAATCTTAGCAGATGTAATTAGTTAAGATGAGGTCATACTGGAGTAGGGTGGGGCCTTTGGCCACTGTGACTTATAGAGGGGAAATCTGGATAGACACACAGGAGAATGAAGGCAGAGATTAGAGTGATGGACCAGAAACCCAAGATTGCCAGCAACCCACCAGCATGGCACTACATTCTCTGTCATAACGAAACAGTCTGCTCAAACTTTGATTTGGAACTTCTAGCCTCCAAAACTGTGAGACAAGAACTTCCTGTTGTTTAAGACATCCAGTTTTAGTATTTTGGTACAGTAGCCCTAACAGTGTCAGAATCTGAACTTATAGTAAGCATTAAAGCTGTAACAATAGGGTGACTCTAAAAAAGATGAAATTAGGTAGAGTTCAATGTAAAATCCTCCCCTGGGTCAAAACTTTGATGTACAAGTAAATGACAGTAGAGGTACCATTTAGCAGTTGTAAGATGTTTTTAAAAAATACATTATATATTTAGTTCACATGTATGCCTTATGTGAATCATTGGTATAAGGTGCAGTTCAATCAATACCTTTCAAATGCATTTAAAAATTTGGTATTTTGTGTATTAAGAACTATCTTGAGATATTTGTCAGTGTGCTTTTCTCCTAATATTTCCTCATTACTGGACTCTTATACATCATCTAGGAAAATGTAAATTACATTGAGAATTAGTTTTGTTATACTGAAATGAAATAGATGAAGAAAACAGAGTTTTCTTTCCTAAATCCAAAACATGTTCAGTGTGTCTTGTTAAAAGAAAGTTTTGAAATCTAAAGCTTTTTATTCGCAACAACCAGAGATTTTGCCCATTTTGATATTTGTTTGCTTATTTTTGAGAGAAGAATAACAGAAAAGGTCCCAAAAGAGAGAAGGAAGGATGCCATTTTGTGATTTAAATTTGTGAGCAAATTTATTTTCCAAGAACTTCTGCACTCTATCATTTGCACTCTTTTTTGCCTGGTTTCTTAAGGTAGAAGCTTAGATAATGGATTGATTCATAACTTTCTTTTCTAATAAAGGCATTTAGTGATATCCATTTCCTTGTAATCACTAGTTTTATTGTTTCCTTCAATTCTGAGGTGTTTTCTTATTTTCATTAAATTAAAAATGTTTCCAAATTTTATTTCAGATTTCTTTTTACCATAGACTATTTAGAAAAACATTATTTGGTCTCCAAATAGTTGGAAAATTTTCCAGATATCCTCCAGTTATTGCTTTCAAGTTAAATTTTACAATAGTCAGAAAATATACTTTGTATTGTACAATAAGTGTCCTTTAAAATTTATTAAGTATATTTTTATGGCTAAGAATTCTAATTTAGTGAGTGTTTTATGTGCACTGGAAAGAAATATGTATTTCACTCTTAAGTCATCTAGGTCAAGTTTAAATTAGGTCAAGCTGTTCAGTAGTATTGGTCAAGGAGTTTATATGTTTTCTGATTTCCTATCTATATATTTAATGTTGAAAGAAGATTGATTAACTCTCCAATTCTAGTTACCCTTTTGTCTATTTCTTCATATAGTTTATAAATTATAGCTTTAAGTATTCTGAAGTTCCGTTACTAAGTGAATACACATTTAAAACTGTTATGTCTTCTTAGTTAATTGACACCATTATTTATTGTCCTTCTTTACTCATGATAGTATTCTTTGTTCTGAAATATACCTTATCTGATGTTAATTTAGCCACTCCAGTGTACCTTTGATTATTTTTATGGAATATCTTTTTTCCCATCCTTTTTGCTTTTAGTCTACAATATACTTTCTATATTTCAAAATATATCTTATATTTATATGCATTTTTTATATTTATGATAAGTGAGTATTTATGATTATTTCAATAACACTATTCCTCCAGGCAACATTTAATTGAATTTTTCCATTTTATCCAGTTTCACAAACTCTGTCTTATAATTGGAACATTTAGGTAATTTACTTTGAATTCGTTATCAATATGATAATATTTAAATCTGTCATAGTATTATGTATTTTGTATTTGCCCTATCTTTTCATGTTCCTTCTTTTTTCTCTTCCTGCTTGCTTTTTGATCACTTGATTTTTTAAAAATAATTCCATTTTATCTTCAATCATCACTTCTTAGATGACTTGTTTTATTTTTAATGATTTTACTAGCCAGTGTTTTGAATTTTAGCATGCACAGAAAGCACTTGGAGGGCTTTTAAAAACAGAAACTGCTGAGCACCACTCAGTACAAATTCAGTAGTTTGAATTTGCATATATAAATTTCATATATACAGTGTCTGATATATATCTGAATAAATTGATTCTACTTATAAGGCAACAGGATGTCTTCATTCTTAATTTTTAATTTTAGTTGCATTCAAAAACTATGATCGAAGACCAGTATTCTGGTCCCTTATGAATTCATCAAATTCAGTTTCAGTTTTAGCTTATAATGAGACTCATGAAGTTAAACAAATGTAGTTTATGGTTTTATTTACAGAAATGAACTAGTGAGACCATATGGACAGAACACTATGACATTAAAAATGCTTAATTGAGTTAACAGCTTTAATAATTTCATTAAGAGATCTATATCCAGCCTTTAGGAAAGGCAATAAAGGAGAAGGTTAAAACTAATATTTGAAATATTTTTAAATCCCTATCTGACCTTGTCCCCTTTTATTTGACTCTAGTCAAAGTCATGCATGTTAGATATAATTTTATTGAAGAGCATCCCCATGACAGATAAAAGAAGGTTAGAATATCCTTGCACTAAACCTACAAATCCACAATTTAGTTATGCAGGAATATCTATTTGGAATATAATACTAGTGTAAAATGAGACCAAAATGAGAGAGAAGATAATTATATGAAAATCACTGTGATAATTTCCTAACTTTCATCAACAGAGTAATACTTTATTTTTAAACTAGATGTGTTAGTCTCTTTCTTCAAAGAAATGGAGCAAATAGGATATGTTTATATGAGTATATACAAAGGAATTTATATAAGTAATTGGCTCATGTAATTATAGAGGCTGGAAAATCCAGATTTGTAGAAGGGACAAATATTTCACAGTTCAATTTCTCCAACAGACTGGAGACCCAGGAGAGTTGATAACACAATTTTAGTCTTATAGAAGTCGGCTGGGGGAGGCTCTCTTGCTCAGGAAGGTGTTTTGTTTCCTATTAAGGTCTTCAACTGATTAGTTGAGTCCCATGGACATTATGGAATACAATCTGCTTTAACAAAAGTTCACTGATTTAAATTTAATCTCATCCAAAATTATCCTCCTAGTTGTTGTATAAAATTAATGATTATACTAGGTAAATATTCTATTTCCTCTAATCTTAAATTACAGCCCAAAACCAGCATGAAGAACAGTAGTACAGAAATATATCTGCAGTGTTCCAAAAAACTCCATTATATGACTGAATTATACAAATTTTCCTGATAAGTAAGTTTTATATGAATAGCTGTTGTGAAACAGTCTGTGGTTATAAATTGGTGGTATTTTCTAAAGGATTTTTGTTATTTCATTTATTTAGATAAAGGGGTGGAATGAACACTATACTTCTCTCACTTTTAGTACTGAGGCTCTAGTTTTTCTAGCTTTTAGGAGTATTGCCTATAGACAGCTCATTGCCGAATCCCTCCCCAGGAATTACTCAAGGCTTAAGAGATCTGCTTCACCCATAGCTAAGGTAAGCCTCTTCCTCAGGGCTACTTTCATCCAAAAACTGGCCAACATGAGGGTACAAATACAAAGGTCTTTGCCTCAGTGATCGAGGGGAGGACAAATCAGAAGTCATGTTCTAGCTATAAAGCTGCCCATGGGATCATCTGAGGTCTTTGTTGCAAATATTTCACAGTTCAATTTCTCCATGTACCTAGTCCCGTTTACCTTGTTCTCTCCCTGATGATTATTCCAACAGCCTTCCCTAACAGAGCAACTGCATGCAAATCTTCATCACTGAGTCAATTTCTGATCCAGGGTAAAGGCATAAAAGTATAATTCACAGTATAGTTAAATCTGCTAGTGAAAGGAGTGGTGATTATAAAAATTAGTGATATTCATTTTTAATAGAATTTGTTTTATATTTGTTTAGTATTTTTTGTTTTATCTATTTATTTTCCTCTCTAATTTTACTTTTTGTTGTTTATTCAAGCATAATTAACATAGAGTTTTATATTAGTTTTAGGTATACAATATAATTACTGAATGATTTTATATATTTCTCAGGGCTCGTCAAGATAAGTGTACTCTTAATCCCCTTTATCTCTTTTACCCACTCTCCCACCTGCCTCCCCTTTGACAACCACCAGTTTTTTCTCTGTATTTATGGTTTTTTGTTTGTTTGTTTGTCCCTTTTTTTTTCTTTGTTCATTTGTTTTATTTCTTAAATTCCACATATAAGTGGTATCATATGGTATTTTTCTCTTTCTGTCTGGCTTCTTACACTTAGCGTTATACTTTTTAGATCCATCTGTATTGTTGCAAATGGTGAGATTTCATTATTTTTTATAGCTGGTATATATATATACATGTATATATACACACACACATGTATATACATATATACATATACCTACATGTATATGTATGTATATATCATAACTTCTTTATCCATTCACCTATTGATGAACACTTGGGCTGCTTCCATATCTTGGATATTATAAATAATGCTGCAGCAAACATAGGCATGCAGATATCTTTCTGCAATAAAGTTTTCATTTACTTTGGGTAAATACCCAGTAGTGGAATTACTGGATCATATGGTAACTTTATTTTTAATTTTTTAAAGACCTCCATAATATTTTCCACAGTGAATGCACCAATTTGCATTCCCACAAACAGTACATAAAGGAGACTTATTTTTTTTAAGATTTTATTTATTTATTTGACAGACAGAGATCACACAAGTAGGCAGAAAGGCAGGCAGAGAGGGGAGGGGAGAAGCAGGCTCCCTGCTGAGCAGAGAGCTCGATTGGGGATTCGATCCCAGGACCCTGGGATCATGACCCGAGCCGAAGGCAGCAGCTTAACCCACTGAGCCACCCAGGCGTCCCTAAAGGAGACTTTTTTTGTCTACATCCTTACCAACATTTGTTATTCCTTTGTTTTTGATTTTAGCAATTCTGACAGATGTGAGGTGGTAGCTCATTGTTGTTTTGGTTTGCATTCCCCTGATAATTAGTGATGTTGAGCATCTTTTCATGTACCTGTTGGCAATCTATATGTCTTCTTTGGAAAAATATCTATTCGGATCCTCTGCCCATTTTTTATTGGATTATTTGTGTGTTCTTTTGTGTTGAGTTGTATAAGGTCTTTATGTATTTTGTGTATTAACCCCTTACTAGATTTATCATTTGCAAATATCTTCTCCTATTCAGTGGGTTGCCTTTTTGCTTTGTTGATGGTTTCCTTCACTGTGAAAAATCTTCTTATTTTGGTGTTGTCCCATTAGTTTATTTTTGTTTTTGTTTCCCAGGCCAGGGAGACATATCTAGAAAAATGTTTCTTTGGCCAATTTCAAGGAAATTACTGCTTATGTTTTCCTTGAGGAATTCTATGGCTTCAGGTCTCACATTTAGGTCTTTAATTTACCTTGAGTTTGTATATGGCTTAAGAAAGTGGTCCAGTTTCATTCTTTTGCTTATAGCTCTCCAGTTTTTCCAAAACCACTTATTGAAGAGACTGTCTTTTTCCCATTGGGCATTCTTCCCTCCCTTGATACATATTAATTGACCTTATAAATGTGTGTTTATTTCTAGACTGTCTATTCTCTCCTACCTGATCTATGTGTCTGTTTTTGTGCCAGTACCATTTTGTTTTGATTACTACATCTTTGCAGTATATCCTGAAATCTAGAATTGTGGTATTTTCAGCTTTTTCAAGATTGTTTTGGTTATTTGGGGTCTTTTGTGATTCCATGTAAATTTTAGGATTATTTGTTCTAGATCTGTGGGAAATGCTGTTGGTATTTGGATGGGGATTGCATTAAAACTGTAGATTGCTTTGGGTAGTATGGACATTTTAACAATATTTATTCTTCCTATCCATTCTCAAGGAATATGTTTCCATATGTTTGTGTCATCTTCAATTTCTTTCATCAGTGTTTTGTAGTTTTCAGAATATAGGTCTTTCACCTTCTTGTTTAAGTTTATTCCTAGATTTTAATATTGTTGGTGCAACTGTAGATGGGATTGTTTTCTTACCTTCTCTTTCTGCTAGTTCATTAGTAGTGTATAGAAAAAATGATAAATTTCTGTACATTAATTTGTATACTCTGGCTATTGAATTCATTTTCAGTTCTGTAGTCTTTGGGCGTCTTTAGGGTTTTCTATATATAGCACCATGTAATCAGCAAATAGTGAAAAATTTACTTCTTCCTTACCAATTTGGATGCCTTTTATATCTTCTTATCTGATGCTGTGGCTAGGAATTTCAGTACTACATTGAATTAAAGTGAAGAGATGGACATCCTTGTCTTATTCCTGATCTTAGAGGAAACACTCTTAGTTTTTCATCATTAGGTATGATGGGTCATAGTCAAACCATAGTCAACCGATAGTCATGAGTTTTTCATATATGGCCTTTTTTATGTTGAGATGTGTTCCCCCTAAATCTATTTTGTTGAGAATTTTTCGTTTTTCACGGATGAATGTTGTACTTTGTTCAATGTTTTTTTCTGCATCTCTTGAGACAATCATATGGCTTTTATCCTTTCTCTTGTTAATGTGATATATCACTACTTGATCATGGTGAATGCTTTTTTTAAAAAATATGTTGTTGGGGGGTGCCTGGGTGGCTCAGTGGGTTAAAGCCTCTGCCTTCGGCTCAGGTCATGGTCCCAGGGTCCTGGGATGGAGCCCCGGCATCGGCATTGGGCTCTCTGCTCATCGGGGAGCCTGCTTCTTCCTCTGTCTGCCGGCCTCTCTGCCTACTTGTGAACTGTCTGTCAAATAAATAAATAAAACCTTAAAAAAATATGTTGTTGGATTTAGTTTGTTAATATTTTGTTGAGAATTTTTGCATCTCTGTTCATCAGAGACATTAGCCTGTAGTTTCCTTTTTTTGTAGTGTTTTTATCTGGTTTTGATGTCAGGGTAGTGCTGGCCTTGGAGAATGAATTTAGAAGTTTTACTTTCTCTTCCATTTTTGGAATAGTTTGAGGAGCACAGGTATTAACTTACCTTAAATTTTTGGTTGAATTCATCTGTGAAGCCATCTAGTCCTGAACTTCTATTTGTTGGGCATTTTTTTTTAAAGATTTTATTTATTCATCTAACAGACAAAGATCACAAGTAGGCAGAGAAGCAGGTAGAGAGAGAAGAGGAAGCAGGCTTCCCACTGAGCAGAGAGTCCGATGTGGGGCTCCATCCCAGGACCCTAGGATTATGACCTGAGCCAAAGGCAGAGGCTCCAACCTTCTGAGCCACCCAGGTGCCCTTGTTGGGCATTTTTTGATTACCAATTTAGTTTCTTCTCTGGTTAGCAGTCTGTTCAAGTTTTCCATTTATTAATTTATTTCTTGGTAAGTTACATGTTTCTAGGAATTTCATATCTTTGGATTGTCCAATTTGTTGGCATATAGTTTTTTGTAATATTCTCTTATAATTGTTTATATTTCTGTGGTGTCAGTTATTTCTCCTTCATTTCTGATTTTATTTATCTGAATCCTATCTCTTTCTCCCTCTTTATTTTTGTTTTTTTCTGAGTCTGGCTAAAGGTTTATCAATTTTGTTGATCTTTATTAAGATTCAGCTCCTGGTTTTATTGATCTATCATTTTTGTTTGTTTTAGTCTCTATTTCATTTATTTTTGCTCTAATTTTTATTATTTTCTTTCTTCTCCTGACTTTGGAGATTATTTTTCTTTTTCTAGTTTCTTTAGGTGTAAGACTATGTTGCCTATTTGATACATTTCTTACTTCTTGAGGTAAGCCTGTATTGCTATAATCTTCCTTCCTAGAGTAGCTTTTGCTGCATCCCAAAGATTTTGGACCATTGAGTTTTCATTCTCATTTCTCTCCATGTATTTTTAATATCCTCTTTGATTTCATGGTTGATCCATTCATTGTTTAGTAGCATCTTGTTTAGCTTCCATGTTTAACCTCCAGATATTTTCCTGTGATTGATTTCTAGTTTCATACCAATTTGGTTAGAAAAGATGCTCGGTATAATTCCAGTCTTTTGATTTTATTCTGACTTGTTTTGTAGCCTAGCATATGATCTATTCTGGAGAATTTTCCATGTGCACATGAAAAGAATGTATATTATACCATTTTTGGATGGAATTCTCTATCATTACTTTTTGCCATTTTAATTATTATGTGTCTTAGTCTGAACTGCCTTGGGTTGATTTTGCTACGGATTCTCTATGCCTCCTGCATCTGGATTTCTGTTTCCTTCTCCAGATTTTGGAAGTTTTCAACTATTATTATTTCAAATGAATTTTCTACCCACCGTCTCTCTCTCCTCTTTCTGGGATTCCTATAATGTAAATATTATATTTGATGATGTCACTGAGTTCCCTTAACCTATTTTCATTTTTTATTACCAGTTTCTTTTTGTTATTCAGCTTTGTGTTTTCCATTACTCTGTCTTCCAGATCGCTGATGCATTCTTCTCCCTCCTCTAACCTTTACTGATTCCCGCTAGTGGATTTTTAATTTCAATTATTGAGTTCTTCATCTCTGATTGGTTCATTTGTATATTTTCTATGTCTTTGTTGAAGATCTCACTGAGATCCTATACTCATTTCCTTTAGCTCTTTTGCTGTGGTTTTGTCCAGTTCTTTCATTTGGGACATATTTCTCTGTAACCTCATTTTGTCTACCTCTCTGTGACTGTTTCTATGTATTAGGAAATCCTGATTATTAAAGTAGTGGCTTTATGAAGAAGAGTTCTTGTGGTGCTCTGTAGCACAATGTCTGTTGTTTACCAGAACTAGGTGTTTCATGGGTATATTTCATTTTATTTTATCATTTATTTTATTTTACTTTATTTTATTTTATTTTTTTAAAGAGAGAGAGAAAGATTAGGGAGGAGTAAAGGAAAAGGGAAATAGAGAGTCCTAAGCAGGCTTCACACATAGTATGGAACCCAATTTTGGGCTCAGTCTCACAACCCTGAGACCATGACCTGAGCCAAAATTGAGTCAGACACATAACTGTCTGAGGGTTATCTCTTTAGGGGTATTTCTTTTGTGAGTTGCATGTACCCTACTATTGTGACTGACCCATATTTGCCTTTAACCAAGTTGGCCCACTTCACCTGTTGTGGGCAGGGTTTCATCCCTTTGCTGTTAGGGCCCACGCTGGGATTGCTGTGGCTTGTAGTTTGGTATTTTCAGCAGTCAGATCACATGCCTGCCTCAGCCCATCTTCCAGGGATGTGGACACAGTGAGCTGCAGAGTGTTCTCCCTTCATTGTCCCCTGAGAGCCTTTCATTAGTGGGTAGGACTAGAACTCAGATAAATACCTGCTCTCATTCTGTCTGCTGGGGCTGCAGTTGAGCTAATGTGTGTAGTTATCTTTCTGTCTCCCCAGGGCAGGAGTCACTTTGAAGTGACCCTGCTCCCTATTAGGGATCCCTGCAGGATGTAATATAGTAGGGGCTACTTTGGAGGGGCTTCTGCCTAGTGGGGTGGGTTGGATAGGGCTAATCCACAGGAGAATGCAGGGGCAAGGTGGCATGATGTTATCAATGTAAATGGAGAGTGTTTAAGCTGATTCCAACAAATCTGTCTTTCTGGGCTGGGGGATGAGGTAGATAAATGGAGCCCTGCTAGCTTTGTTGATCTTAGAGGAGTCTCCTAAAGATCCCTGTCCCTTTTGCTTACATTCTGAGATTAATAAATAAATCTTCAAAAATACCCCCAGGTCCTTTTCAAACTGCTGCATCTTGATGGGATTGAGTGTTTAAGTACCCAGAGTTAAGCCCTATTACTATAAATACTCAGGAAGTTAAGCACCCCTGGTTTTCAAAGCCAAATATTATAAGGACCTCTATACCCAGTGCAGGTCATGTCCCCCATTTCTGGGGTTCCTGGTATGGGGTCTGCTCCTTTCCTTTCTGTATACTTGAAGTGTCTCTTCCTTTTGGTTTTGCCAGGAGTTTGGTTCCCAACCACATCTCCATCCCCCTTCCCTTTTTTGATGCGGCTGATTCTCTATGATTAACAATGGAAAGTCTGTTCTTCTAGTCTTCAATTAATTTCTGGGTGAGTTGCATTGATATAGATGTTATCTAAGTATGTCCATGGGATGAAGTGGACCTAGGGTCCTCCTACTCTGCCGTCTTTCCAGAAATCTCAGCACTTATTTATTTTTAACTTGAGAAGGACTTTATAAGAATTCCTGTCATTACCATTATAAATTTATTATTAACTCTACATATCTATTTTTATGTGAATTGTTATGCTTTCGTTATCCCTTTTTAGCTATTATTATTAATCAGGGCCAATTACTAAGGCATGTTTGGCTATCTGCTCGAACTATTATCCAATAGTCTTACCCTATAAAATATAATTAAAATACGTATAAGGGTATTACTCCTGCTTTAATTTCATTCATGAGGAATGATGACAGTTGTTCTTTCTTTCTTTCTTCCTTTATTTCTTCCTTTTGAAAGAGAGCATGCCTAGGGGTGGAGGACAAAGAGGGAGAGAGAGAATCCCATATAGGCTCCACTCAGCACAGAGCCCAATATGGGACTCAATCTTATGACCCCGAGATCACAACCTGAGCCAAAATTAAGTCTTGGAAGTTTAACTGACTAAGCCACCCAGGCTCCCTGGAATGGTGGCATTTTAAATCTGAGATACATGTTTTATTTCTATCACAATATTTTAAAACTTTCCCCAAAGTATTGAGCTCTCATCTTGCTTACTGACCTTGTATTTCAGCACTTGTTATTTAAGATTGAACCATAGATTTTATATTTCTGGATTATAATAAGATCTGATTTTTTGGCAACTATGTGGTAATGGGAAATCATGGGATCAAGAAAGAATATATGACCAGTTGCAATCTGACAGAATATCATGAGAAGGAAACATTTAGAAATAGTCTATATAAAACACTTTACATATGTCATCAGACATATATGAACAATTATTATGTACCCACCTGAAACACAATAGCCAAAGAAGCTGTCTGGATTATAGTTTTAGTTTTATACATTATTTAATTTCTTCACAATGAAATCCAACATAATGCCTATCACAAACATAAGATCATATAACTCTTAATGGAGAGTAGTAAGAGATTCATTAATTTAACATTATCTACTGAATACTTAAAACATACATTATTATGTTGTGAATTAGTTACAAATAAAAAGTATTTCATCTGGTTCCTGCTTTGAAGATCTCCAATAGAGATTTTCCCAGTTTCTGACATTTAATAATGTGCTTCTGATACATTATTGAGAAAGAGAGATGATTTATATTTGGTAGCTACTTCAGACAAGTATTTGGTAGAGTGAAAATCTGCTTATATAGACCAATCATGTGAAAACTGCATTTTCTCCTTCAGACATACAATTTTGCTCTTAGGAGCAATTTAAGAGTCATGTTATATGCAAGAATGCCACTTCTTCACTGTTTTAATTTCACTGTGACAAGATTTTAATACCATGTAGGTTACCCCACCATACAAAGTATGTTAACCTTATGATTTAGGTATAATTTGTATTTTATTAACTATATCACTTTGTGTTTCATTATTTTGTATTATTTTTAAAAAGAATTAAAATCAACATATAATATTCTCAAGGAAGTGATAGCAGAATGTTCTCAATTATTTTAGTGGCTACTAACCTGGTAAATATAATAAAATTTATTAATTTGCACAGCATTTCCACTATGTTTTTTAGTACACTTGTTGAAATCATAAAGTAATATTTAGTACCCTGATTTGAAATCCTAAGTGATATTCACCAAGGAAACAACACCAGTAAATAGGACAATTTTAATAAGAACAAAACATAACATGGAAAAAGTTCTTCACAGGGAGGTGATAGTAACTTAAATAATTTTATACAGATATTAAGGTAGATATAGATAGATTTGTGAAATAGGCAAATATTCTCCTAAGTGACTTCCTTCCTCTTTCCCAAATCCTTATTTCTCATTTTGGTGTTTTATCTGCTAGGGAACCTATTTTTTCTTTTATCACCAACTTCTATTCGTTCAACTGCTTCTCTTTCCCATTCAGTGTTTGGGAGAAAATGATGAGCAATGGACATTCCATCCATTCTTTCCTTTTATAAAGGTAGATGCTCCAAACAAAGAAGGAAGGCCTTCAACCCTCCCTGTAAACCTTCAAAGACAGACCACCCTGAAAACTAAATAGTAGTATTTGTAAACCAGGGAGACCTTAGCCATGCAATCCTTTTATCAGGGTATACCTTGTCTGTCTAGGATTCATTATTTTAAACAAACCTGGAAATTATGAGTTTATGGGGTATGGTTTTACTAAAGAAGCTTTGTGCTGAAATGGTTCCCTATGTAAATAATATAGCCACGTAATTACTTGGAATTTTCTTACATTAATCTGAGCCAGAAAGCATTCTAATGAAGCAAGGAAGGACCAGATTGCATTTATGGTCCAGACCTCTCCTTGCTTTTTCTATGCCCTATAATCACTTCGATCTTCTTCTCACAAGTCTGATTTCTCAATCTGATCCTTTGTGTTACTTCAGCATCCTGAACAGTGTTTCCTTCCGGGATTCATGTCAAGTTACCTCCAGAGTTGTTATCCAACAGTTAGAATAGACTGTTATAAAAATTGACCATTGGTTAACATGACAAAATGGCTATTAATGCATCATTATGTTACATGTTATCATCATTCTACAAAAAGGCACTGTAATTTAAGACTTGACTCTAAATAAATTGGACTCTAAGAAAACCCAAATTTTTTAGAAAATAGGTCTCTGGCTATATTACATATCACATATATTGGGATAATCTTCTCTGTATGCTTGAAGAAAACTGGACCATGATTCAAAGAAACATATTTTAATAGTTTTCCTCCTTGTTAAAATAACTAATTATCAACAAGATACAAAAACAGTAGAAGGAAAAACCTGCTTAGGAAAAACTTTACCAAACCTAGTGAAACTTCTTATATTTATTCTTAAGTATTAACTATTTGATATGATTTTTTAGGAATATCTTAATAGGAATTTCATAAAAGAGCACACATAAATAAGAGTCTTGCCTACTTGCTGATTAATCTTTTCTTTTTAAGAAAAGATTACAACACTTTCTTTTATACCAGTTTTAGGGATTTTTGTTCAGTTGGAAACAGAAAGGTTATGTTAACAAATGAAGGTAGACATGTGTTTAATTATGAAGAAGTTTATTTACATTTCAAATTTAATATAAGAATGAAGGTCTGTGAAATAAACTATGTTTCATTCAGGTATTTCTTCATGAATTATAATATTCCAGACAATTATAATATTCCAGGGGTAAATATGTTTTCATCTTCCGCAGGTGTAAAAAGTCTTCTAAGGAACACTATTTCCCAACAAATGAAAATATTTCCATCTCCAACCAGGCTTGAAAATGTTACTCCTAGGAATAAATAAATTTTCTATGATGCTAAGGCCCTTGTTCAGGATCCATTATGTCAAAGGCAGATTAAAATATATCATTTTCCCATCTGTGAATTTTGCATTTCACCCCTTATGCTGGCTCTCCCTCTTCTTTTCTAAGAAACAGAGATATTTCATTTTAATGGTGATTATAGCCCATTATTATCCTCATGTGACTAAAAAGGTAATAATAAGAATGTTGCATTTATCATTCAGAAATTAGAACATGTCATCAGTATGCACTCTTAGAAATCAAATGCTACACTACTTTTTGCTATAATTAAGAAATTAGTTTTAATTTTTATATATACAAAAACTTATTTCAGCATGTTTTCTATTGCTTGAATTCATATAACCGATAAATCAAATTATGTCCCTCAATGTATCTAGTGATTATAATCAATAAAAACCTGAGTATTATGGCCTAGCAAGTGACTTTTTATTTCTGTGTATATTAGTATGTGTGATGCCAAATTAATGTTAATAATTATAAGACAGAGAGTTGATTTGATAGCTTTATCACACCAATATGGTGATAATTGGAATTAACTCTTACTGTTAATAAAAAGAGAGTATCCAAAAAAATAAAAATTTATACAAAATGATGGGAAACTAATTTAAACTTTTTTTTATTTCTAAAACTGCTCTTTAAATTGATATTAATATGTGGCTAAATTTGACAGAAATTTTATGGAAAGTATATCACATGTAGAGAGCCAGTTTTTAATAATTTTTTGAACAATACACATAAAAATTCAGACAGCAAAATATTGAGATTGAGCTAACTATTTACATATCTTAATATTTAGGCAAACACATTTACATAAGCACACATATTCACTTTCACACAAAGACACAATATAGTGACAGTTTTGATACTCAAATTTGAATCTGAACAATATAATATCATAGAGGAAAAAAGTGAATCTCAACAACCATTATCTAAGCAACATAGTATCTTTTTATAAATTTAGCAACAATAATTTCATGTATTCTTAAAAATAATTTTTGAGACTGAATAGATATGCAGGAAAAAAAGCCCTTTGAAAAGAAATGATGACATAGGATTCTGGATGATGAATACTTCTGCTAGGGAGAGGCAGAAAAACAGGTTGGGTGAATACATATGGTTAGAGGTTTGCCAAATCCTAGCTTTCTTTATTTCCTTCAATCTTGTATTGAAATGTAACATTTTTATAGAAGAGTACATTCTTCACACATGGATAGCCCAATGAGTTTTTACAAACTAAACACACACTTTTAATGGACATTCAGATAAAAAACTAGGGCATTAAGAGCAAAAATATACCCCTTTGGCTTTCTTTCAGTCATTACTTCATACTCTCATCCTAGGGTGACCATTTATCCTAACTGCAAATGTCGTAGGTATGTTTTTGCTTGTTTCTGTAACTGAAATCAGTATATGCTCTATTCTCTAGTTCCTTTGTTCAACATTATTGTTGTGAGATGAACCCATATTTTTAGGGTATAGTTATAAAGGGTTAATTCTTGTGGCATACTTTCTTTGTGAGAATATATCAAACCTTATCTTTTTCCAATTTGAGACTATTACAAAGAAAGTCTGTACAAATAATGCTAGTATTAGTTTTTGGTGAACATGTGTACATGTGCATATGGTGAACAGATATGTAGAAGTGCAATTGCTAGGTCATAAGGTCTACAGATATTCAACTTTAGCAGATCCTTCTAAGTAGTTTCCCAAAATTGCAAATTGAACTATTATGTTACACTATCCTCACTATCATACTCCATATCTGTGGCAATATTAATTTCTTTTTTTTTTTTCTGTTGTTCCTTCTCTCACTTTAGCCATTTTCATATGTGTTTAATGGGTAACATTTTGTGTCTTAAATTTGCATCCTCTTTACTACTAATGAAGGTGAAATTCTTTACATAAACTTATTGTTGATTTGATATACTTATGAAATGTATATGCAACCTTTCTGCCATTTTTCTATTGAGTTCCTTTTTTTTTTTTGTTCTTTTCTCTTTCTATATTTAGATATAAATCTTTTGTCACATATATGTATTGGAAAAACTTGCTTTCACTCCATGCATTGCCTGTTTACACTTTTAGTGGTGTTTTTAGGAATCAAATATCTTATTTTTACTCAGATCAATTTGCAAAATTTCTTTTTTTTTCTTTTTTTAATTAACATATAATGTGCTATTTGTTTCAGGGGTATAGGTCTTTGATTCATTCTCTTATGGTTTATCTCCCTCTCTAGTTTTGTCTTGTTTCATTTTTCCCTCCCTTCCCCTATAATCCTCTGTCTTGTTTCTCAAATTCCTCACACTGGTAAAATCATATGATAATTGTCTTTCTGTGATTGACTTATTTTGCTTGGCATAATACCCTCTAGTTCCATCCACATCGTTGAAAATGGCAAGATTTCAATTTTTGGTGGTTGCATAATATTCCATTGTGTCCATTCATCTGTTGATGGACATCTAGGTTCTTTCCATAGTTTGGCTATTGTGGACATTGCTGCTATAAACATTGGGGTGCATGTGTCCCTTCAGATCACTACATTTGTATCTTTGGGGTAAATACCATGTAGTTCAATTGCTGGGTTATAGGGTAGCTCTATTTTCAACTTTTTGAGGACCCCCCCATACTGTTTTCCAAAGAGGCTGCACCAGCTTGCATTCCCACCAACAGTGTAGGGGGGTTCCCCTACATCTGACATTGTTGTTTGTATGTTGACATACAAATGACAACATCTGTCATTTCCTGACTTGTTAATTTTAGCCATTCTTAGTGGTGTGAGGTAGTACCTCATTCAGGTTTTGATTTGTATTTCCCTGATGGTGAGTGATGTTGAGCACTTCTTAATGTATCTGTTGGTCATTTGGATGTCTTCTTTGCAGAAATGTCTGTTCATATCTTCTGCCCATTTCTTGATTGCATTGTTTATTGGATTAGATATTGGATTTGGGTATTGAGTTTGATAAATTCTTTATAGATTTTGGGTACTAGCCCTTTATCTGATATGTCATTTGCAAATGTCCTCTCCCATTCTGTCAGTTGTCTTTTGGGTTTGTTGACTGCTTCCTTTGTGGTGCAAAGGTTTTTGATCTTGATGAAGTTCCAATACTTTGTTTTTGCCCTTGCTTCTCTTGCCTTTGATGATGTTTCTAGGAAAAAGCTGCTGCAACTGAGGTTGAAGGGGTTGCTGCTGGTGTTCTTCTCAAGGATTTTGATGGATTCCTGTCTCACAGGAATTCTCAAGGATTCTCTTTTTGATGAGGTCTTTCATCCATTTTGAGTCTATTTTTGTGTGTGGTGTATGGAAATAGTCCAGTTTCATTCTTCTGCATGTAGCTGTTCAGTATCTGCAATACCATTTGTTAAAGAGATTGTCATTTTTCCATTGGACATTCTTTCCTGCTTTGTTGAAGATTAGTTGACCATAAGGTTGAGGGTCCATTTCTGGGCTCTCTATTATGTTCCATTAATCTGTGTGTCTGTTTTTGTGCCAGTACCATACTATCTTGATGATTACATCTCTGTAATAGAGCTTCAAGTCCAGAGTTGTGATGCTAACAGCTCTGGTTTTCTTTTTCAACATTCCTCTGGCTATTCAGGGCCTTTCCTGGTTCCATACAAGTTTTAGGATTATTTGTTCCATTTCCTTGAAAAAAGTTTATGATATTTTAATAGGGATTGTATTAAATGTGTAGATTGCTCCAGATAGCATAGACATTTTCACAGTATTTGTTCTTCCAATCCATGAGCATGGGACATTTATCCATTTCTTTGTGTCTTCCTCAATTTCTTTTATGAGTATTCTATAGTTTTCTGAGTACAGTTTCTTTCCCTCTTTGATTAGGGTTATTCCTAGGTATCTTATGTTTATTAGTGCAATTGTAAATGGGATTGACACCTTAATTTCTCTTTCTTCTGTCTTGTTGTTGGTGAATAGAAATGCAACTGATTTCTGTGCATTGATTTTATATCCTGACAATTTACTGAATTCCTGTATAAGTTCTAGAAGTTTTGGGGTGGAGTTTTTTGAGTTTTGCACATGAAGTATCATATCATCTGCAAAGAGTGAGAGGTTGACTTCTTCTTTGCCAATTTGGATGACTTGTACTTCTTTTTGTTGTCTGATTGCTGAGGCTAGGACTCCTAGCACTATGGTGAATAGCAGTGGTGATAGTGGACATTCCTTGCCATGTTCCTGAACTTAGGGGGGAAGATCTCAAGTTTTCCCCTTGAGAACGGTATTTGCTGTGTGTTTTTCATAGATGACTTTTGTGATATTGAGGGAAGCACCCTCTATCCCTATACTGTGAAGAGTTCTGATCAAGAAAGGATGCTGTCAAATGCTTTTTCTGCCTCATATGGTTCTTGTTCTTTCTTTTATTAGTGTGTTTGTATCACATTAACTGACTTGTGGATATTGAACCAATCTTGCAGCCCAGGAATAAATCCCACTTAGTTATGCTGAATAATCCTTTTAATGTACTGCTGTATCCTATTTGCTAGTATTTTGGTGAGAATTTTTGCATCAGTGTTCATCAGGGATATTGGTCTGTAATTCTCTTTTTGATGGGGTCTTTGTCTGGTTTTGGGATCAAGGTAATACTGGCCTCATAAAATGAGTTCAGAAGTTTTCCTTCCACTTCTAGTTTTTGGAACAAATATAGGAGAATAGGCATTAATTCTTCTTTAAATGTTTGATGGAATTCCTCTGGGAAGCCATCTGGCCCTGGGCTCTTGTTTTTTGGGAGATTTTTGATGACTGCTTCAATTTCCTTACTGGTTATGGGTCTGTTCAGGTTTTCTATTTCTTCCTGGTGCAGTTTTGGTAGTTTGTAGGTCTCTAGGAATGAATCCATTTCTTTCACATTGTCTAATTTGCTGGTGTATAGTTCTTGTAATATGTTCTGATAATTGTTTGTATTTCTTTGGTGTTGGTTGTGATCTCTCCTCTTCCATTCATGATTTTATTAATTTGGGTCCTTTCTCTTTCTTTTAGATAAGTCTGTTCAGGGGTTTATCAATCTTGTTAATTCTTTCAAAGAACCAGATCCTGGTTTCATTGATCTGTTTATTGTTCTTTTTGTTTCTATTTCATTGATTTCCCCTCTGATCTTTATTATTTCTCTTCTCCTGCTGGGTTTGGCTTTTTTGTTCTTTTCTCCAGCTCCTTTAAGTGTAAGGTTAGGTTGTGAATTTGAGACCTTTCTTGTTTCTTGAGAAAGAGTTGTTTTGTTATATACTTTCCTCTTAGGACTGCCTTTGCTGCCTCCCAAAATTTTGAACCATTGTGTTTCATTTTCATTTGTTTCTATTAATTTTTTTTAAAATTCGTCTTTAATTTCCTGGTTAACTCATTCATTCTTTAGTAGGATGCTCTTTAGCCTTCATGTATTTGAGTTCTTTCCAACTTTCCTCTTGTGATTGATTTCTAGCTTCAGAGCATTGTGGTCTGAAAATATGCAGGAACTGATCCTAATCTTTTGTTACCAGCTGAGATCTAATTCGTGACCTGTAAAGTTTTCTTTTGTGGTTATTAATCCTTCTTTCTTGTTGAAGAAACATTTTTCACTTCCAAACTCAATTATTTATTATATTTCTTTGCAATATTTCCTTTCAATTTAGACTTGTATCTGTGATTGTGTATGGTATGAGGTAGAAATCAAGATATAGTTTTCCTCACGTGCATATCTAGCTGACCTGCTACCATCGTTGAAAATACCAGCATATCCCTACTGCACTGTACTACTTTTTATTTGGTATTAATTACATTGTCAAAAATAATTAAATTAAAAAATCAGCTAAATGAAAATAGAGTACCGATGGACCAATGGTGATAGTATATAAAGAACCAATGATTGTGTTTAATTCAATTCTGATTATCTTGTGTGAAAGAAGGAAAGGAAGAAGAAAAGAAAGACAAACATAAAGAATATAGGGATGTCAGACCATAAAAACATGATTTTGGGGGCACCTGGTGGCTCAATCTTCAAACATCTGCCTTTGGCTCAGGTCATGATCCCAGGCCTGCCTTGGACTCCCTGCTCAGCAGGACACCTGCTTCTCCCTCTCCCACTCCCCTTGCTTGCATTCCCTCTCTCACTGTATCTCTCTGTGTCAAATAAATAAATAAATAAATAAAATCTTTTTAAAAAAGCATGATTCTTAGTATCTAGTCTAGAGAACAAAAATCACACTAGATACCTGAATAGAAGGAATTTAATAGAGGAATACTTCTATACAAGTATGTAGAAGTGAAAGAGTAACAAGGCTCTTATTATTTGGGTTTTATGCAAAATTGCTAACTTCAGAAAATAACTTCCACTCATAGGACCAAGGAACAAAGGTGCTGGAGGTGATTAGCTGTCTATGACCTAATCATTGTGGTATTTCATGAGCCCAAGGAGGCTGGTTGAGTGTGCCAGAAAGTACCAGGAAGCTGTGCTTGCTTCAGCAGCACATATACAAAAAGTACCAGGAAGCTGTGGGGAATTGCTAAAATGCGGTAAAATTTCAATAAGCAAACAGAAGTACAGAAGTTTATTCATTTTTGTCTCTGTTTGCAATATGTCTTTAGTACTCCTTATTGGCAGAATATAATAAAAGGCCAACTGGCAAAGAATTGGTATTTGTAGAGTTCTTGCCCTCAGTATGAGAAAGCAAAATACAGTAGAACAGATTTGGAATTAAGAGATAATAGATTAATAATGGCAAATGATAAAACACATTTAAATATTAAATATAGCATATTATTTCATATTTTGATTTGATTTAAACTTAAATTAAATACTTAATGTGTATAAGCATAAATCAAAATTATAAGTTACTTCATTCAAAGTATGTTTATATTTATTTATATGGCACTGTACTTCACATATTTTTGAAGGCTACATTGCTAAGTAAGCTATTTTTCATTTTTTTAATCTTATGGATTTCTATGGATTCATAGATTTATCACTTAAGTGTGATGAACTGCCTTGGTTAATGTTTATAATATAAAATTTTTTCCATTTTTTCAGTACATTATTTTTCATTACCTAAGTATTATCCTGTCTACATTTTCTTCTTCTGGTGTTTACCATGGTTCAAATTCTGTGAAATGTTCACCAACACCCAGTGTGTCAAAATAATTTCAGTCATATCGTTTAAAACCTTTATTTCCTCTAAAATCATATGCTCACATGTATTTCCCATTATAGATAGATAAGATATGAAACCTTGTGATGGGGCACCTGGGTGGCTCAGTTAGTTAAGCAACTGCCTTCAGCTCAGGTTATGATCCCAGAGTCCTGGGATCGAGTCTCACATCAGGCTCCTGGCTCTGTGGAGAGTCTGCTTCTCCCTCTGGCCTTCTCCCCTCTCATGTTTGCTCTCTCTCTCTCTCTCTCTCTCTCAAATAAATAAAATCTTTAAAGAAAAAATAAAACCTTGTGATAATTTGCAAATCAAAAAATGGACATTTCAGCCTATGTATGGAATGGTATGGGAAAAAAGAAAAATCCTCGATTGAGTTGAATTGTTTTTTATGTGGTGGCCATAGAAAATGATTAAGAGGTTATTTAAAAATGTGTTACAAGCTTATGGAGCTGCACATAGCCAACTGGGAGGAATGTAAACATACAACAGAAGAACATAATTCCAGCCTATATATACTTATTGATAATGTTGATTCCTTACAAGAGGAATGAGAATACAATGAAAAAGCATCCATAAGGGAAGGTAGTTTATGTAGGCCAACTTTATGTAGGCCAAGAAAATATCATCATTAACTATATTCCCTCCTCCATTTATTGGTCTTGCTATGTCATAGAAATGTATAAGCACATATTAAGCTTTAGGAAGAGATAAGAAAGAAAAAGAACCAAGAATGTAACTTAGAGCAATAAATCTGGTGGCAACTCCCAAATTTCCATGGAACAAAGTATGGTCTGATTATAATGTCCCAAAGGTATCAGATCTCATTAAGTGAAATAATTAAGGATTAGCTAATTAATTATTAATAAATTAACAAGTTTAGAGTCAACATTGCTAGAGAAGGTTTTTTTCTCTTTTTTTCTATGACTGCATGCACAAACATTTCTTTCAAAGTTAAATTTTAAAAAATTGTACTATTGAGTTGGTGGTTTCTGACATAAGAGAAAAAAGAAGATATTTATAATACCTTTAATATTTTATTTGTTGAGTTTGTATTGATGCCCCACCTAACAGATGATATATATGACTGATGTGCTAGTTAAGATTACAAAATATTAATCATAAATTCTAGTGTACTTTACCAAAAATACTTTTATCAACAAGAATAATAAGCCAATAAATGAAGTATTTTTGTTTCTTTTCTGCTTCTCTTTCTTCACTACTGGAATGGATGTTCACAGTCAACGGTTGGCAGAATCAGGAAGAAGGGAAATTACATGACTGGGAGGTTAGCTGGCACATGCCAGTCACATTCCCAGGGTGGTTGACTGCCAATGAGAATTCTCAGGCACAGAACACCACAAAGCTGTTGTCTTGACATCCTTGCCAATTTGGGGAAGAATAAAAAACACAGACAAATGAATATAGTTTCTAAAAATAGATCAATTCTTGAGATAAGTCAGAATTTGAGGAAATGGAAATGGACTCCATTTTTTTTCTAAAAGTTGCTGCTTCAACTTAAACTTGATGTTCAGTAATGAAGACAGTTATAATAAATTAGTGATAAACACACACATACTCATTAATAAACATATGTGTATGTAATTTAATTTATAATGTGTATACATAGTAAATTAAGAGGTAACATGGACTTAAAATTCCTACTTACTAAAGCTTTTTCATCATACTGTGGTCTCTGAACCAAATATTACCCGACTATTTCTTGAACTAGTTTCAACAAACTGTGCAGACATCTTGACTTAATCTATGCCTTCTCTGCTATTCCCTTTTTTTGGTCAAGTAGCCATACTCTCAAATGATATTATTTAACTGTTTGTGTACCTAAATATGCTAACTGACAGAAAGTGATGTTAGAATTTAGGATACATGGGGCGCCTGGGTGGCTCAGTTGGTTAAGCAGCTGCCTTCGGCTCAGGTCATGATCCCAGCGTCCTGGGATCGAGTCCCACATCCGGCTCCTTGCTCGGCAGGGAGCCTGCTTCTCCCTCTGCCTCTGCCTGCCTCTCTGTCTGCCTGTGCTCTCTCTCTCTAACTAATAAATAAATAAAATCTTAAAAAAAAAAAGAATTTAGGATACAATAGTAAGAAATGACAACTAAGAGACTGAAGAGAAAACTAAGATATTAATTAAAAATAAATGATAAGAGACAAGGAAAATTTTAGATCAGAAATTAGCAATTTCAAGGTCTCTAAGATATGACTTAAGTTATACAGTGTAGTTAATTTGCTTGAATAATAAATATTTTTGAATCATCAAATCCATTGAATCCATATCATCATCATCATCATCATCATCAACATTTATTGACTGATTATAAAATGTCAGGCACTGTCCTGAATGCTATTTGACCTATTAAGAGATTCAGTGGTAATCAGAAGAACACAGAGATTTTGGCTCAAATAATCTTCAACCAGATAACAACTCTTTGTAGGAAGTTTATTAACATTCCTTTTATAGTTTAGGGAATTAATATAAATAAAAGTTAAATAAATTGCCAAGAACACATCACCTATAGGTGGAAAAGAAAGGTTTTGAGTCAAAAAGAACATGGCTTGAAAGGCAGAATATTTAATCCCTGCACTAAACTGGGAAATGAGATAGAGCAAAATAAAACTAGAATTTATTAAATTTTTCTTAAAACTAACTTAAATGGAAGTGCTCATATACCATAAAAAATACATTACTCTATTTGCTTGACTGACACTATCCCTCACCACACACACACAAATCCCTGCTATGCTGAATCACTTTAAAAAGGAAACTTCATAAAACATATTGTAGTTACAAATACAATCTTAATTAGAGTTGTGGGACTCAATTTAAATATTTTCAGTCTACAAATGTAGTCAACCTAAGCCTTTAAAATGATATATATTATCAGTTCTGCTCTTTCTATTTATGAAGGCATTCTTTCATTCAAAACTCATTATTTAATTATCAAATAATTATATGCACCAGGTGCTGTGCTAGGAACTAGGTAGATAAAAAAAAATTAATGCCATAGTCTCTATCATTAAAGATTTCAGAGTCTAGTCTATAAAGACAAATTAACAGATTTACTTCTGGAGGGGCAATACATTAATTAGTATGAGATATGAAGGGAAACAAGAAAAAGATATATGATCAGTCCTGAAAATATGGGGGAGGCAATGAAAAAGTCATCCTCTAGGACCTGAAATTTGACTTCAGTCATGAAGGATAAACAGAGTTAGACAGACCAACTATGCCTGGAAAGAAGAAAGGCTTTCTGGGAAGAAGGGGTACAAAGCCATGGAAGAAAGAATATCTTTTATTTGTATTTTCCCTGATAATTTCCCACTGTCTTCTTTAAGAAGTAATCTGATGGAGATCTTGGAGTAATTTACATGAAGACACAGGAGGAAGTAGGAGATGTGTTGACTAAAGCGAGAAGTTGGAGTCCTTTGAGGAAGAAGTCATGAGGCAAGGAATGCAGGTGGCCACCAGAAGCTAGAAAATGCTAAGAAACAGGTTCTCTCTCTCCTGAGCCTCCAGCATAAGCCAGACCCATCAACACTGACTTTGGGCCATTGAAACTGACTTCTGACCTCTAGAACCATATGATGATACATTTTTATTTTCTAAGACACAAGTTTATAGTAATTTGTTACAGCAGCTACAGGAAACTACATAATCACCCAAGTTTTTCTCCTGTAGATACCAAATAAACCAACTGAATGGACTACATTAAAGAAGAAAGAAAGTTTACATGGTAACTGTAAAAAAAACTGAATAATGACATATTGTGAAGGAAAGAAACATAAAGGCATTAGAAAAATTCCACTGACTAGGTTATTCCTCTGTTTTGGGGTTTCTTATTTTCATGTAATATCCATCATCCTCGTCCCAGAGATGTGTCTTTTTTCCTAAATCTTCCTTTCATAGTCCTTTCTTCTCCCACTCTTGAGACTCTAACCAGGTTTCACCTTGTTGGAACTATTGACCACAATCTACCCACTACTTATTGAATATAATCTGCCTGATAAAGAGTTGGCCTGCACTGTTTTTAATGGAACACAGAAGTTTTGCTTGGTTGTCTTAGTCATGTTTCATTTTTCCCAAAAGAAAAAATTAAAATGTAACCGTCATACCCTTAAGATATTACAAATTTATATTTTGAAAATCTTGATCAAGTATTCTTAAACTATTCTGATGTGAAGCACCAAGTAATTCAGTAGAGACACCCCTATCCCCAAATCATTGGAGAGATATGTGAATGGAAGCTCCAGCACCCCTTCTTCCCACCATTCAAACCAAATTCTGCTTTAATTGGTTGTACATATTGGTCTTCCTACATGAAATTTTACTTTTGAATCGAGATCCTCAGCCCACAAATTTTGAAATAATGTCTGTTAGGCCAATGTCAGCACTCTCCTGCATAATATTCAGAAGAAACCTATATATTATTTTTTTTTAGACAAGTAGGTATTCTTAATGTTTTTAAAATAATCATTCTTGCTGAAGAGATCATTTTTGCATGGGAAGGTCTTTTAACTTCACCAAAGACCAGTCTGGATCCATCTTCTACCAAACATGAAGAGGGGGAGTAAAAAGCATATATCTTTTTCTCTTAATAGATTCTCATATTCCATTGTAAAACCAAATTGATATCCACCTGAGGTAATTTGTTAGGACATCTCTCCCTTAGGTTTTTGGTCCCTGAGCTTGTTCTCTCTTCAGGTTTGGTGACGCACACTTTCAGGACAGTGAACAAAATTGTAGATAGAATGGTTTGAGGCACTGTGGTATCATGTTTCAAAGAGATATTGACTTCAGACAAATCTGGGTTTTACTTCAAATGTCTGACTTCCAACAATTTTTAAGAAATATCTTTAAGCTTCAGTTTCTTCATCTATAAAACAGGGAAAATAATTCCCATGTTTCCAGGCTGGAACCCTTACCATGTACATGTTCATGTTCCATAAATTACAGCAGTTAGTACTCAGCTATGCAATAACAAATAAATATTCAGATATTGTTTGTTTCTTGGTTTAGAAATAATGCACATTAGTTTTTAACAACAAATTACTCATGTTTTCAAAGTATGCATTGTGGTTTTGAGAGACTAAATGGAAGAAGATGGTGTTTATTTAAAAAAAATTAATAGCCTGCAGCAAATGCAATTTTGAATATGCCATGAAAATTAAAGAGTGAATCCAGCTATTCAAATGTAATTTATTTTCTACTTTTGTAACAAAATCTGGAGCCAAACAGGACAGTAATAAGTACCAGAGAGAGACAGAATTTATAAGATAATGTTAGGAATATATTTTAAATTGCCTTAAGCTTTAATGTGTTTTGAAGTTGGAATTCAAATGCAATTCAAAATGCAAGCACTATATTAATTGGTAGCTTCAAGTAGGAAAGAATGCAGCAATATACTCTGTTTTCCTTGGAAACATTAAAAGTGAATTTAAATTCAGTTAAAGTAGAATCATCAAAGAATTGTTTTATTACTAAACCTATTCCCCTATCATTTTGACTATTGTTACTAAAGTCTGGATCTATAATCTTAGCTCATTCCTTCTAAGTAATGAGCACATCACAATGAGTTGTTAATTTTAATTAAATGCACTGGATTAAATTTTGCTGTCAAGAATTTATTTTGTACTCTTATAGTAATTATAGATAATTTTACCTGACTATAGAGAATGTGGCCCTTTTTGATTAGAGAGATTACAAATTAGTGGTTTTATTATAAAGAAGTGTTGGGTCAAATATTTCTGGCTTAGCCCAGTGTGTCTATAATGCTTTATTTTCTTAATTATTTCAGATCCAGCTTTACAACCTAAGAATTGAATTAAATTTGGTTTTGATAAAATAACAAGTATTTTTTTTATATTGAATTTGCTACTTTGCCAGCCCCATTAATCTTGGAGGACTAAGATTTTCCTTCATTTTTGTTATCTGGAGAAATACATACAGATTATCTGTTGAGTTTCAAGTATCAGGTACTTTATGTAAAAGATGAAGATTCTTTCCATTAATCAACTTAGAGTCAAATGAGAACTATCCAGTAAAAGACAAACTATACTCTGAATAGGCCATGTTATACCTAGAGTAATTTTAGGGCCCCCAAAAGAAATCATCCTATGTGAAACCCAAAGTAAGTTGCAGACTTTGATTTAATGCTGAAATATTCTACCTCAAAGATGGTTTTCTGAGAACATGGAGTTACAAAATTTCATACTTTGGAAGATTATTTGCTTGTTATTTAGCGAATTTAATTTAATAAAAATGTTATGCAGTATTTTAATCATTAATCAAAAGTGAGTTTCTCAGGTTGTTCTCAAAAGACAGTTCATTGAAAGCGACCCCATATATGACTAAATAAGAGTCTGATAGCATAGAAGGTAAACATCATCAGCTTAAATTCAAGCTGTTCTTGCCAGAGATGAATACTACCAAAAATTTTCTTCCAGATTGTTCAAAGTAAACATTTTTCTTTAAAGGAGTAAAGGAGGGGAAAAGCAAAGATACTGAATTTTGTAACAAATCTAATCAGCATATAATTACAGCCTCCTCAGACACCCTTAAAATATTCTATTTATAAAGAAATTATATTAAGTATTGGCTGAAATAAGAATTAAAAATATTTTTACAAGTTTTTTAATTTATAAGCTTCTGATATATATAGATCATTCTGGTCCTTCTAAGACAGAAAAGAAATAAATTATCTCATTAACTCTGAAAAAAGTTCACTGAAGGAAAATATTCCCCATATAACATCCAAATTGAGACTGAAATCATCATATTCCTTAGAATATTATTCATTTGTATGCTAATACTATAATGACATATTATTCATTCATGACTTTTTAACAGAAAGCACTACTTCTGCACAAGATGAGATTAATACACAAACACGTGCAAAAATATCACCTATCAACCAGTATAGGAATGCACTACGAGCAAGGCTGGCAGGGATTGCTAAATGACAATGTAGAGCATTTACAAAGTTGTGAGACATGAACTAGTGTACTAATCCTGCTGCGGAAGGTACCTAAGAGAATTTCATACCCAGAGGGTGGAGCCGATGCAATTATTATAAAGCAAAATGTTTCCTTTCTCTTA
The DNA here is from genome assembly GCA_003697995.1 of Taxidea taxus jeffersonii. Classification (NCBI taxonomy): domain Eukaryota; kingdom Metazoa; phylum Chordata; class Mammalia; order Carnivora; family Mustelidae; genus Taxidea; species Taxidea taxus. Next base: position 48,271 of record ML102302.1, on the reverse strand, counting down.
GTAAGTTTTCCAGTTGCAATCAGTGATTTTATTTACAATCTGAACTTAATCACTCTTTGCAAATTATGACCACTTGTACATATTTCAAAGGGGAAAAGTGTTCTGTTTTATTTCTATCAAAAACAGTTTGTGGATGCTGTTCATTATGGACACAGATTATAACGGTAATTACATTTGTAGACCAAAAAGAATTTCAATCTCTTCTTATGATCCTGAACTTGAAGGATTATATTTGCTCAATTTTCAGTGGTGCAAGGGAGGGTTAGAATTTAAAGAAGACAGAGGCTGATAGTTACCAGTATGGAATGCCACAAAAGCCTTAAGAAGGGGAGCTCTCCTTCAAATATCAATGGACTTTCTCTACAAAGAATCTGTATATCATCCCACATCTCTAGATAAATTTGAGATGATAGGTTTAAGACCAAAACTTGTGTGAAAAACGTTCACATACATTAGAACTTCCTGGCTACCCTTGTATTTTATGTAATTTATGTGGACTACAGGATCTTCAAGTCCTTTTCCACTTGAAAATCATATTTAAAAACATAGTTTTATATGTTAGCTAGGGGAAACAGAACTTGAGCCAAGATTCCTCATTTGTGGCCTTCCTCAGCACAGTCTTAAAACCTTAGGCTCTCACTTGGACAAAGACACACATGAGCTTTAATGCTGTAGGATGGGACATCATTTTTATTTTTCAAAATTCACTGAGAAACAGTGTTTTGTTTGCTTTACCCACATTTGCCTTTCCAACACTGGTTCCCACTAGACTGAAATAACCAGTTAAGAAACTATTTATCTGCGCCCTATTCATTCTGATGATCATTTAGTTGGAAAGAAATATATTGTATTAGGTCCTATGTTCTGACTACCTTAAAGTCACCAGTGCAGTGAGTTGGATGGTTAATCAAACACTGATATCTGCAGCTTCTATGATTCCAAGATGAACTAAAATCAAATGCACTCTAAAAATGATATCCACCTCTTACTAGCTATTTAAATTAAGAAGCTGGAAGCATTTTTCACAGCAATAGTCAAAACATTCTCTCACCTCCCCCACTACCTTTTCCTTATAACCTGTTAAAATAACACTGTCTACAATTATGGCATCATTTGTTATGCATGATATAATAGACTGCAAATATAAAGAGGTATTATCATTACTTCTGTCCTTTGTTCTTTCAGGCCAGAATATTGCATACTTCTTTACTTTGACATTTATTGCTTTTAGATTGGTAATAGAATGGTTTGTGTTGCTCATTATCTTGAATGATGATAATATTAGAGGTTGGGGAGTCTGTGTTCTCTGTTAAGGAAAGTAAAGACTTCGTATAATTTAGCAAAGGTTATTACTGGACAATTACCCAGAATACAGTTCAAGTCTAATAAAGTTTAGTCATATCCAGTCTTAAATAGAACATTTACTATGTTTTCTAGGAAATTGGATCAGGTAGTATTCATATATACTTTTTGCTGCTCCTTTTCACAAGTTCACCCAGACTGTTTCACCCGTAAAAATTACAATAATGCAATTTGCCTCTAATAGTGGATGAAACGAAATGCAAACTTATTAGGTTTTGAGTTATGAAGCTTTATTTCATTTGGTACAGGTATATATTGGTAAAATTTAGTCTCTTACGGTACTAGGAACCAATTTCCTAGACTGCATCCTGACATATAACTTTGTTCTCTATGAGGCATCTCCAACTCCTTCAGAGCTATATCCAAACATTCCATAAAGTTCAAATGAAAAAGAAAATAATTCAGCCAGAAAGATAATTTTCCCACAGGGAGCCCAAATGGTCATGTCTGCAAAGAACAGTATTTTTCTATATATGATTGGCAAATAGTATAAAAAGAAAAATAAGGGACGCCTGAGTGGCTCAGTTGGTTAAGCAGCTGCCTTCGGCTCAGGTCATGATCCCAGCGTCCTGGGATCGAGTCCCACATCGGGCTCCTTGCTCGGCAGGGAGCCTGCTTCTCCCTCTGCCTCTGCCTGCCTCTCTGTCTGCCTGTGCTCGCTCTCTCTCTCTCTCTCTCTAATAAATGAATAAAATCTTAAAAAAAAAATTAAAAAAAAAAAAAAAGAAAAATAAGAAAAAATCTCCTAAAAATGATAATTTCAATATTAGGGATTCAAGGAATAATACACATTTAAATAGTGACATATATTAAAGTATGCTAGGTGTCTGGCATGGGGCTAGTCCTACTTAAGTGAGGAACAAAATTTTCATGGATTTGATGCTAATATAATTATTTGTTTAAAAAGGTAGTTTAAGGGTAGATTCCTTTTTAGTCTATGAAGTCACATAAAGAATTTGGAATAAACCTCAATCTGAAATTACTGGACAGAAGGAAGTCATGCATGGTGACTGTTAAAGTACTAGCACTCTTCGCCCAAAGTTGTCTACCAGTGTAAGCAAATACAAGTAAAAACATATTTTTAGTTATAGTTTACTTATAAAAATAAATATGTAAATTTAAAATCAGGCCTACATCGTTCACCTGGCTTCCTCTCCACACGCAGGTGTGGTATCACCTCACAGCCTCACCAGGAGAAGATGGTGACTTCCGATTACTCAGAAGGAACTCAACCACAAGAAAAAAGTATGGAAGGAATTCAAACGCTTGAAAGCTAAAGACCACCCTGCTTAAGAATGTTAGGATCAATCAGGAAATCAAAGAAGGACTTAAACAATTCATGGAAACCAATGAGAATGAAGACACGTGGGTATAAAACCTATGGGATATGGCAAAGGTAGTCCCAGGGGGGAAATACATAGCCATCTGAGACTCACTTAAAAAACTGAAAAATTCAGAATACACCAGCTTTCTTTATACCTTAAAGAACTGGAAAATCAGGGCGCCTAGGTGGCTCAGTGGGTTAAAGCCTCTTCCTTTGGCTCAGGTTATGATCGCAGGGTCCCAGGATCAAGCCCTGCATCAGGCTCTCTGCTCAGCGGGAAGCCTGCTTCTCTCCCCAACCCCCACCTGCTTCTCTGACTACTTGTGATCTCTGTCGGTCAAATAAATGAATAAAATCTTAAAAAAAAAAAAAAAGAACTGGAAAATCAACAACAAATTAAGCCAGCTCCAAACACAAGAAGGGAAATAATTAAGATTAGAGCAGAGATCAATAAGTTAGAAACTAGAGATACTAGAACACATCAATGAAACTAGAAGCTTGGTCTTTGGAAGAATTAATAAGATCAATAAACCACTGACCAAACTTATCCAAAAGAAAAGAGAAAGGACTCAAATTAACAAAATTATGAATGAAAGAGGAGAGATCACTACTAACACCAAGGAAATAGAAACAGTCATCAGAAATTATTATCAACAGTTATATGTCAGTGAGTTAAGCAACCTAGAAGAAATGGATGCATTCCTGGAAACCTATAACCTTCCAAACTGAATCAGGAAGAGATTGACAACCTGACTAGACCAATATCTAGTAACGAGATGGAAGCAGTGATTAAAAACCTCCCCAAAAAACAAAAGCCTAGGACCTGATGGATTCCCTGGAGAATTCTGCCAAATATTCAAAGAAATAATACCTATTATCATGAAGCTGTTTCAAAAATTAGAAACAACAACAACAAAAAAATTAGAAACAGAAGGAAAATTTCTAGACTTTTAATGTGAAGCCAGCATTACCCTGATCCCCAAACTAGGCAAAGACCCCATCAAAAAGGAGAATTTCAGACCAATATCCTTGATGAATATGGATGCTAAGATTCTCAACAAGATCTTAGCTAATAGGATCCAACAGTACATTAAAAAGATTATCCACCATGACCAGGTGGGATTTATCCTTGGGATGCAAGGGGATGCAACATTCACGAATCAATCAACATGATAGAACAAATCAGTAAGACAGAGAAAAGCACCACATGGTCCTCTCAATTGATGCAGAAAAAGCATTGGACAAGATACAGCATCCATTCCTGATTAAAATAGTTCAAAGTATAGGGATAGAGGGAACATTCCTCAACTTCATAAAATCTATCTATGAAAAACCCACAGCAAATATCATCCTCAATGGGGAAAAGCTGACAACCTTCCCTTTGATATCAGGAACACAACAAGGATGCCCACTCTCACCACTGTTGTTCAACATAGTTCTAGAAGTCCTAGCAACAGCGGTCAGACAACAAAAATAAACAAAATGTATTCAAACTGGCAATGAAGAAGTCAAACTCTCTTTGCAGATGACATGATATTTGTTATGGAAAACCCAAAAGACTCCACACCCAAACTACTAGAACTCATACAACAATTTAGTAATGTGGAAGGATACAAAAATCAATGTACAGAAATCAATTGCTTTCTTAGGCAATAACAAAGAAAATATAGAAAGGGAAATTAGAGAATTTACTCCATTTACTATAGCACCAAGAACCATAAGATACCTGGGAATAAACCTAACCAAAGAGATGAAGGATCTGTATTTGAGGAACTACAGAACACTCATGAAAGAAATTAAAGAAGACACAAAAAGATGGAAGAGCATTCCATGCTCATGGATTAGGAGAATAAACATTGTTAAAATGTCTATACTGCCTACAGCAAACTATACTTTCCATGCCATCCCAATCAAAATTCCACCTGTATTTTTCAAAGAACTGGGACAAACAATCCTAAAATTTCTTTGGAACCAGAAGAGACCCCAAATTGCTATGGAAATGTTGAAAAAGGAAAACAAAATTGAGGGCATCACATTGCCTGATTTCAAGCTTTACTACAAATCTATGATCACCAAGACAGCATGGTACTGGCACAAAAACAGACATGTAGACCAGTGGAACAGAGTAGAGAGCCCAGATATGGACATGCAACTCTGTGGTCAACTAAATCTTTGACAAAGCAGGAGAAAATGTACAGTGGAAAAAAGACAGTCTCTTCAATAAATAAATGCTGCTGGGAAAATTGAACAGCTATGTATAGAAGAATGAAACTTGACCATTCTCTTACACCATACACAAAGATAAACTCAAAATGGATAAAAGACCTCAACGTGAGGCAGGAATCTATCAAAATCCTAAAGGAGAACTTAGGTAGTAACCTCTTTGACGTCGGCCACAGCAACTTCTTTCAAGACATCTCCTCAAAGGCAAAGGAAATAAAAGTGAAGATGAACTTTTGAGACTTCATCAAGATCAAAAGTTTCTGCACAGCAAAGGAAACAGTCAGCAAAACAAAGAGGCAACCCATGGAATGGGAAAAGATATTCGCAAATGACACTACAGACAAAGGGCTGATATCCAAGATCTATAAAGAACTCCTCAAACTCAACACACACAAAACAGATAGTCACATCAAAAAATGGACAGAAGACATGAACAGACACTTTTCCAAAGAAGACATACAAATGGCTAACAGGCACATGAAAAAATGTTCATCATCATTAGCAATCAGAGAGATTCAAATCAAAACCACATTGAGATACCACCTTACACCAGTTAGAATGGCCAAAATCAATAAGACAGTAAACAACAAGTGTTGGAGAGGATGTGGAGAAAAGGGAACCCTCTTTCACTGCTGGTGGGAATGCAAGTTGGTGTAGCCACTTTGGAAAACAGTGTGGAGATTCCTTAAGAAACTAAAAATAGAGCTACCCTATCACCCTGCAATTTCACTACTGGGTATTTACTCCAAAGATACAGATATAATGAACAGAAGGGCCACCTGTACCCCATGTTCATAGCAGCAATGGCCACAGTTGCCAAACTGTGGAAAGAACTAAGATGCCTTTCAATGGAAAAATGGATAAAGAAGATATAGTCCATATATACAATGGAGTATTATGCCTCCATCAGAAAGGATGAATACCCAACTTTTGTATCAACATGGATGGGACTGGAGGAGATTATGCTGAGTGAAATAAGTCAAGCAAAGAGAGTCAATTATCATATGGTTTCACTGACTTGTGTAGCATAAGGAATAACATGGAGGACTTTGGGAGATGGAGAGAAGAAGTGACTTAGGGGAAATTGGAGGGGGAGACAAACCATGAGAGACTGCGGACTCTGAGAAACAAACTGAGGGTTTTGGAGGGGTTGGAGGTTGGGTGAGCCTGGTGTTGGGTATTATGGAGGGCACATATTACATGGAGCACTGGGTGTGGTGCATAAACAATGAATTTTGGAACACACACACACACAATTAAATTAAATTTTATAAATAAATAATTAAATTTTAAATCAGTGATGATTAAGAAAAGTAAAATTTCCAATCACTGATATGCCAATAATCTTATATTTGTCAGTGATTCTGTTATTTCAACATAACATTATCCATTTGGTATATTTGTTAATTTACAGATATTTTATTAAATTTGTTTTTTTTAGTTCACTAATGAGATGTTCTTTTAATATTCATACTAAAATATATTGTCCATATTATTGTTGTTGAAATCAAAATTTCTCTTACATCCTATTAAGACAATGTGCTACATATGATACTTCAGTACAGTGGCTTATTCTGTCATGAGGAAATTATATTCAAAAAAGAATCTATGAAAGAAGATAATCATTTTGGTTGAATTCAACAGCTATATACTGAGTACTTATAACATGCTAACTGCTGTAGCTATTCTTGGACATAATTTCCCATCAAGATACAGAACCAAGGGCACCTGGGAGGCTCAGTCAGTTGAGCATTTGCCTTTGGCTTGAGTCATGATCCAGGGTCCTGGGTTTGAGCCCCATATTGGGCTCCCTTCTTAACAGAGAACCTGCTTCTCTCTCTTCCTCTGCTGCTCCCCCTCTTTGTATATGATCTCTCTCCCTCACTGTCAAATAAATAAATAAAATCTTTAAAAAAATATATAGAACCTGATGAAGAATGTCAAAATTTTAAATTGAGGTTCAAATTGTGTGTGGAATTTTTTTTTTTCTAAAGATTTTATTTACTTATTTGTCAGAGAGAGAGGGAGAGAGAGCGAACAAGCACAGGCAGAGTGGCAGGCAGAGGCAGAGGGAGAAGCAGGCTCCCTGCCAAGCAAGGAGCCCAATGTGGGACCAGATCCCAGGACGCTAGGATCATGACCTGAGCCGAAGGCAGCCGCTTAACCAACTGAGCCACCCAGGCATCCTGTGTGTGGAATTGTTTTATCAAAAATTATTTTATCAAGTATTATTTATGCTTATCAAGCACACTTTGGATAGCTGAGCTTGTGATTTTCTTTCCTTAAGCAATGCTATAACAATTGAGATTTAATGTACCAAATCCCTATGTGTATGGGAGATTTTGTGCAATAGTAGCAGGACTTAATTACTATTGAACAAAAATATTTAAGACACACTAAGAAAGAAGTTGTATATTGATTCAAGTTAAGTTGCATGCCATCTGGATCACTGCATCTTGCTCACTGTGCATTCAACCAATGTAAATAGAAAACATTTTTCATGGCATACCTCCATAACAGATGTTTTGTGAAGCATCATGTTAATGGAAAATGCTCTGGAAATTGAACTGTGTGATGTATCTGGGGGTAGTTTAGGTACTTTGGATGAAAATAGAATAAGCCAGTGTTACAACAACCATTCATACATTCATCAAAATATCCACCAAACCAGTATTAATAGAACAAATATGAAATGTTGACCTAGAATATGTACTTTAATTATTTACAGATTTGTATGGTAGACAAAATATTGTATGCCAGCTGGTACTAATTAACACAAGACCAAAAACTTAAAGACATTGTCTAGTTATTTACGGCAGCACAGTAAATTACCCTAAAATATCACTTAAAACAACACATATTTATTATTTTACAGATTCTGTGTCAGAAATTTGAGCACAGTTTAGCTTGCCACTCTGTTTCATGGTCTCTCATAAGCTTTGGTCAAGAAGTCATCTAGGGGGCTGAGGAATGATCTTCCAATCTTACTTACTTGGGATCTGGCAGGATTCAGTTCCTAGATAGTTCTTGGATTGAGGGCCTTGGTCTCTCTCTTATTGGCTGTTGGCTGAAGACACTTCTGATTCATTGCCATGTAGAGCCCTATAACACGGTAGCTTGCTTCATCAAAGCCAGTGTGAAATAGAGGGGGGAGATTGCTTGCAAGGTGAAAGTAACTGTATCTTATAACTTAATCATGGTAGTTTCATCCCCTCAGTGTTGCCATATCCTATTGTTTAAAAACAAGTTACACAAAGGGAAAGGACTACATAAGGTTGTTGATAATAAAAGGTGAAGATCATTTGGGCACTTCTTAGAAGTTGCCTACCACAGAAGCTTAGAGGAGTATGAGACTAGGGTAACTCCCCCCCCCCCCATGATGATTAATTATACTTCAAAGGCTTCTTGTAAATGATTTCTATACTTAATAATTATTTTTATGCCAACGCTGGACTGAAAACATTGTCAAACTCATCTAATTTACCCTTCAGAGAATTTGGATTTTACTATCCCATTATGCAGATGACAAAAATTAAAACAGACATATTTAGTACTTTATCCAAGAGTATATGGCCAATGAATGACACATTCAATATTCAAATCTAGGTAATGATTACACATTCAATTATATTAAACACTACACTATATACCTTTATGAAGGAGGTTGTATTTGAACTTTGAGTTCATACTTTGTAACCAGTACAAAAGCAGATGTAGAAGAGAGAATAATTAAAGCCATTAAATGAGAGAAAGAAACTTTCCTTGCATGAATAAGAAGTAGGTCTTAAACTGGGGTATTAAAATGGGCATGGAGAAAATGGAACAGATGTACATGTTAAATGAAGCAGAGAGGTGCCTGGGTGGGCTCAGTCAGTTAAACAACTCACTCTTGATCTCAGCTCAGGTCTTGAACTCAGGGTCATGAGTTCAAGCCCCACACTGGGCTCCATGCTGGGCATGGAACCTATAGAAAGCAAGCAAGCAAGAAAGCAAGCAGTCATAGAATGGTGAAGATTTCTGATTATATTTAGAAATAATTTAACTCTTTGGCTCCTTTTTTAGCTGTTTGACCTTTGGTCAATTACACAATCATACTGAACCTCTATTTCCTCACCTGTAGAGTATAGATAGCATAAAGTTCAACCCATAGAATGGCTCTATTGCTCTGAGCTAATTTTGAATTAATTTCTTTGACAGAATCCTTTAAGAGTTAGCACTCAGTAAATATTTCCTAGAAATATTATTTGCTTTTTTTCAACAGAACTTGGAGTAAAGCAGAAACAAAACAGAAAACAGAATCAAAGACTATTGGCATGAAGAGATAAATCATAAACAAGAAATAAAAATGTACAATAAATATAAGCACCAGGAAATTACAAATTAACAAAATCCCATCTTTAATAATTACATTGGAGAAAATAAACAAATAGTTCATTTTAGTGAGGAAGTTTTGAGACAATATTCTTGCATAATATTTTAGAATGATTACTTTTAAACAGAATACAGTGAACCTTATTTCACATTTTATTATGGAAAATGTCAAACATCTGCAAAAGTAAAGAGAATGTATATTCCAATTATTAGGAAAATGCAAATCAAAACTACAATGAGATAACATATTGTATCTCATAGAGTGACTATTATGCAAAAAACCCCAGAAAATAACAAATGTTGATGAGGATGTGGAGAAATTATAATCCTTGTAGTGTTGGTGGGAATATAAAACAGTACTGTCACTGTGGAAGCAGTATGGCCATTCATCAAAAAATTAAAAATAGAGTTTTTACATAATCCAGCAATTCCATTCTGGAAACAGAAGAAGATTCAAAAGCAGGGTCCGGAAGAGATATCTGCACACTTATCTTCATAGTAGCATTATTCACAGTAGCCAAATCATTTATGCAATCCAAGTGTCCCTTGGCAGATGAAGAAGCAAAATATGGTATATATAAATACTACAGAATATTATTCAATCTTAAAAAAGGAAAAGAAATTCTGACATGCTACAACATGGATGAACTTTAAAGACATTATGCCAAGTGAAATAGACACAAAAAGACAAATAGTTTTAATTCCAGTTATATGAGGTATTTAAGAGTAGTGAAAATCAAAGAGACAGGAAGTTGAATGGTGAGTGGCAGGAACTGGTGGAAGGTGGGGAGCAGGGTATTACTGTTTAATGGACATAGAGTTCAGTTTCACAAGATGAACAGAGTTCTGGAAATGACTGGTGATGATGGTGGCACTATTAATATGTACTTAATGTCATTGAACTGTGCACTTAAAATTCATTAAGATAGGAGGGGGAGTCAAGATGGCGGAGAAGTAGGAGGCTGAGACGACATCAGCCAGCAAGAGATCAGCTAGATAGCCTATCAAACCATTCCGAACACCTACAAATCCAACAGGAGAT